>NJRP01000037.1:887473-912615 GCA_003063835.1 Aphaenogaster floridana | reverse complement strand
TGAGATTGGTCAATTTCTTACGACTTACGACTCTGAGACCATCTGAGACTCACATTGTAGATCCCGCATGATTGGTCAATTTCTTACGACCCTTACGACTGCGACTCATTGTAGATGGCCCTTAACGCGTCAACGCGCCCTGTGTGCAGTCGCCCTTACATGATAAGGCCCTGATCGTGCATCAGCAGGTATGCCTCATGATGGAAGTAAAGCGGGGAGCACACACTTCTCCATAACGCATAACACATAATGCATAAGGAAATCATCCAATCAGAATCCTTAATTTTCATCCCCACTCCTCGTTCCGAGGATTCTGATTGACTGATTTCCTTATGCATTATGCGTTTTGCGTTATGGAGAAGTGTGTGCTCCCCGCTTAATAAGGTGTGCTCGTATTGCGGACACATTTTCGTCTGTTCTGCGCATCGTGACAAAAATCATCCATTTTGAACTCATACTAACAGATTCTTGTGTCGGTGTGGTTCCGTGAGTTAGTACACAGTCAAAAGTGCAAAATTCGTAAATAATGCCGTCGTGTTCAATAAAAAATTGTAAAAACAACACGCGAAACGCAAAAAACCGAAACATTACTTTCTTGGGATTTCCGAGGAAGACTGAAATGATAGAAAAGTGGAAAGTTTTCTGCAAAGAGAACATTAACCCTACTTCTGGTAAGTGTACAATATTATTGTATGAATTTTGTTTATGAATTTAAAAAATACTTGTGTAATTAATATAAAAACGTGCTACATGCTTTGTAAAAATGTATAAGATATTTATTAATTTGCATATGTAAAATATATAAAAATTATGTATTATAAGCTATTATATTATAATATTACAAGTTATAATCACCGAAATTTTAACAGCCATGTGAACTTCCATAAGATTACCCTAATGAAAAAAATTCTCATATCTTATATTTTTTTAAGAATTTGTCATGTTTTCATTTTATGAATATCAAAAATATCTTAAATTTTTTCAGATTTTATAAGCATTCTTCAGTTAGAATGAGAAATCTTAGAATTCACGTACATGAAGAATTCTAGAAAAGATGTAGACTTTCTCAGCACTTCTCGAGTGTTCCAATTCGTATATAATCTATGAAATTTTTTAAAGTTATAAAATTACACAGAAATTTTAAAAAATTTTGAAGAATTATATAAAGAATTCTAAGAAAATTTTTCACCAGAGTAATTATAAAGAAAGATTACTGAAATATTTTTTTGCATATTAGAGAATACAGGAATCTTTTATTATTTAAAAATACATGAATAAAGAGTAAATGTGGCCAAGGTACATCCTTCATGAATTAACCCTTGGTCTTTGTTTTCTTATTTTCGTTTTTGATATTCGACGAAGCACAACTTTGGCAGGAACAAGTACGCGGTATTGCCAACTGTTTCTTCAATCTTCTGCCATCTTCGCATATCAAATTGACAATGATACTCATGTATTCCTTCACTTGACAACATTGACAATCATTCACTTGACTCCAGTTTTCTGCGTAAGGAAAGAAAAACGAGATAAGAATCAAGCTTGACCATTGTAACAGACAATAGAAAAATTTAATTAATGTTGCATTGTTACCACTGTCAAAGAACGTTGAGGACTGGCATGTTCCACTGCATTTTTTAATATTCTCAATAGCATCCACGTTTCTACATTTCCCGTGTAACGGGTGATTTACAACCAGCATACCTACTGTACTGCTTGCATCCACAAAAATTGCCGTGCATGTTTCTGTGGAATAATTATTGGTGAAGAATATTAATTAATCCTTATCAAGAATATTAATAAGAATGTACAGCAACATTCCTCAAATATAGTAACGATATAATGAATAAAAATGTTTGTTTTTATTTTTATACTATACCCTTAATCTGATCCTTTATATTAATGTTACATCGTTTACAGCATTGATCATGATAAATCAATTTATCAGGGCAATCTGTTACATCTGGGCAAGCAGCTGGACTCACAGCAAGAGATAGCTAAAATTATTGCACAATTATGTAATGTAAAATGATTATAAAACCAATTGTATATTTATTGCACATAATTGATTGACATATAATTTAAATTCTTGAAAATTTGATTTTGTGTTAATTGCATACAACCCGATCCGGAGATGTTTATTCTTCTTATGAAATAACTTGCCTGTTCGTTAGTTTCCATGCATGTAAAAGTGGTACAATTATCATCGGACGACCATGTCATCCCAGGCGCGTACAGAATATCCTCAAATACGCAAAACGCTTGCTTGCATTCCCCACAACATTTACCATCTTCTGGTTCCTGATACGACCATCCCTTGAAGATTGATTAATGCGATATTAATGAAACATCTTAAATGTACAAAAACACTTAAATGTAAGTGCATAATATAAAGTTCTTACTTGTGCACACTGTTTTGAACACACTTCAACCTCTTTGCGTTTCGTTATATTCGGACCACCCACGCATGTCTCGATGACACAGCTATCCGTAAGAGATTTCCATGTTTCTCCAGGTTTATACAACTTTCCGTCGTCACGACAAGCCGTTTTAACAATCTCCGGACAACATCGCCCTGGAATTTTGCGTGCTTCTACCTCGAACTCGGATTCCACTTGCGGATCAATTTCTGGGCAAGTTTCGGTATTCGCTTGTAGATACACCTAAAGATGAATATTAGTTGTATTAAAACCATTTCATAATTTTATCAATTATATATATATATATAGTCAGTATTTAGGATTATATTAATAATCTTACACTTCCATTCACGGATTCGCAAAGATACGTTACACAATGATCGTCCGAGTACCATTGTTCTCCTATTTTTTTAAGCGTGCCTTCTACAATACACGCAACTTGGATACACGTACCACAGCAATTAACACTAGTATTATTAGGCGCTTGATATTCGTACCCATAATCACACGAGGTATCACATTCTTGGACTTTATTTAATACCTGAATACCACCCGAATCTTTATTACATTGCATCATGAGACAAGCATCTTTAGTATTGGGCTTCCAACTTTCGCCAACCTGTGATGAATGACATTAGTGATAAATTGTATTTTAATAATAATATTAAAAAGATTACGATGTCCACACACATACACAAAATATTAATATACTGTTCTTACATTGTATATTTTGCTCTTCCATTTGCAGGCAGTACGTTCAAAGATTGGACAGCATTTATCATCTAATAGTATTTCTTTCAATACATAATCGTCTACATCAGGATGTGTGTTCATACTTGGACATTCCGTGAATAAACAATTTGTTTTAGGACCATCATTTGAATTCTCGCATACGCATGATTTGCATTTACCATCTTTCCATTCCTCTCCAATTTTTTTCGCTGTCACGCGCTTTTTACCTTGATCTTCGTTATTTGTATAAAGGCAAACGTCGTTTGGAGGCACTAATACAAATGTGAAATAATAAAATTAACAAAAGATGGAATATTCTTCACCAATAAATATTAAACCACAGAAGAGATTTGTTTCGACTCAACTGGCCAGTTTTTAATTTAAATTGATATATCGCGAATCGCGACGTTTTTCGACATGTCAATAAAATTAACATTTCTGTTTTGTAGAATTCATATCTTTTCACAAGAAATACAAGATTTGTATGTCATTAAAACGATTATGATATTCCTCCGTTCTTTAACGCACGCATAATTTGACAAAGTGCACAAACAGTCACAAAAAGGAAATTATACCACATTCGTAAATGGGACAACAATTGTCTATAGGCATCGTTGTAGTAGCGTTGTAGTAATCCGGACAGTCCGGTGCAAGGGGACAAGTTCTCGGATCGCATATTTTAGTTGGTCGCGGGCAGCAACCTGATGTATTCATCATCTGTATAAAACCAGGTTGCAGTTGCTCAACTTCGTTTGTAAAATTGTCGAAAATGGGACATTCGCTTGCAGACAGACATTCTGAAATTATATGCGATATTATGCAACTTGCAACAAAGATTAGATAAAAATTGATAAATAATTATAAAAGGTACATACGACATATAAATTTGTGACAGCCATCAGCGTCGCTAATCGCTTTCATTGTCTGGCCAAACCCACATTCCGGCTCCTGTGACTCAACACATATTGTAGGCGCTGTCGGTTTCGGAGCTACGTAAGAATTGTTAGATTATAAACAAATAATAAAATATATTCCTATTCATTAAAATTGCAGCATCAGACAGTCACAAGAATGTAATCATATTCTCTCTATAATTTTTTTATTATAATTAATTTATATAATTAATTTCACAATTAAAATTTGCAGTTCTGATAAATATATATGTATATATACATATTAAAAATGATATATATATATATATAGATATATGTATATATACATATTAAAAATGTATTTTCCGATGGTGTTAACTTACCGCATAAATATTTGGCGCAACATCTCTCCTCGGTTCCATTAATAAGTACAGGTGTCATATCTTCTTCGCAGATTGTATCCAACACAGGACATTCCATCGTTTGACAATTCACAACCCCACTATTGCAATTGCATTCGGTGCATTTATCCGGATGCCAGATATCTCCTTGCACGTGGCCATCCTTGTCACAGATGAAACAATCCTTCTTCGGTATGCAGGAATCATTGTGAAATACATGATCCATTGAGCAAAAGCATCCTTCGACAGGATCAGATGCGCATTTAAGATTATCTGATCCATTCATAGTTTCACACGTTTCTTTACAGCTGGATCCGCAGGCCTGGTAGACAAGATCTAAGCGACAAAGATATTTATTAAATATATTTGGTAGTTTTTCTATTAAGACGTGTTTTAAATTATTAATTTAATTAATTTAATTTTTAAAAAATTTTAAAGATTTTTTTGAATAGCAAAAATACATTGAACTTAATGCATATGATGACCATTTCAATCAATAAAAATTATTTTATAAACTGGATATAAAATATATATACATTCTCTGTATAATTTCGTTTTTAACTTTTTTTAGCAAATACAATTTCTATGCGCAAATTCAATAATTAAAATATCAAGTAGAAGCTCACTCTTAGGACACTCATAAGGGCAGATTTCATCAGTTCTCCAATCTGGACATAGGCCAGCTTCCGAACACTTCCTCGCATACATTTCTAAACTGTCGCAATAGTTTCCGCCAGTGCATAATGCGTCGTGACAACAATCTAAATATGGTTTTGGATCGACAATACTATGGCATTGCTTGAATGCCGCTAAATCTAAAAGCTTCTTGCAGAGATCTTCTTCCGCTAGCGGAGGTGTACACTGAGGTTGACGATTACTGGAACATGTCTGATCATTCAGGCCCAACTGCGTCGACAGATCTTCGACTAACCAGGATTTGCCGAACTCCTCGGCGTCATCTGTAATCTCCCTATCACGTTTTTCGAAACCACTTTCGGCATCGGCGTTGCAGTTGCCGCACAAACCTTCGGTATCATCGCTGAAGATATGCGAAGGTAGTTTCAAGGTAAACGCAAAGTTATGTTGAAAGGCGATGAGTTCCAATTGAATGGACGGTACGAGTAGAGTCACATCTTCAGCCGATATTCGATCCAAGACAATCCATGTGCGGTTGTGCGGGAACTTCTCTATTTGGGAATCATCAATTGCCACCAGCAGATCCTTCAAGCCTTCCGCGCGCTTGATTTGTATCACATGCTTCTCGTAAAGTAACGTAACAGCCTCCGTGCACGTGCCAGTAACACAATATCCATTGGTGATCAAGATTTGATACGTGCGAGCCTCGTCCGGATTCTTCGCGTTTTCTGCGACATTCCCCGAAAGCAGATAAGTGCAATTGCCGGCGAACCTGAAATCCTTGCGATTAAAGCCGATGAACTTGGCATCACCAAGGCCATCGCATACACAGTCCCGACACTGTGCTGGTGGCACGCATTCATCATTTCGACGCACCAAGCCGTCCGGGCAGAAGCAGCCGGGGAAGCAAACGCCCCGCATTGGCGGACACGGTTCTACTTCGTGCAGATTGTCGCAGGTGATCTCGCACTTGCTGCGGAAGCAATCCCGATGGATAAACGGCGACGGGCAGCTCGCGGGACAATCGTAAGCGGTTCTCCAATCCGACAACAGATCGGCATCAGGACCAGCGGCAGCTTCGCATTCGCCAACAAAGCTCGTCAACAAACGACACCGGCAGTCCTCGTAGGAGTTGTTAGAAGTGTGCAGACAGGAACACATGCTCTCCACGCAGCGAGACACAAACCTGCGATAGTAGTAATAGCAGTTTATTCTGTTTTAGAGGAATATATATATATATATATATAAAGATACAATTTATATAGAAATTTATTTAGCTTAAGCGAACAAAACTTATGTTCTAAGATCCCAACTTTGTTAACGAATTTCACACTCAGATCGTTTGAGTTAGCAAATTCCTATTTGAATGTTTATCAAATGTTACCTGTCGACGTCGACGACCGCGGAGCATGCGTCCAGTAGCATCGGATTCTTTACAGAGTTGCAGATCTTCCAAGCCTGCTCCTGAATGTCACGCGGACACACGTGCAGATCGCATTCCGTGTCTTCCATCGCCCAGCTGTCCCCGAACTGAACAGTGCTCCTCGCTTGCGTACCTTCGGGTGTTTGCCGATCGTTCGTGACATCACCGTCGAAGTATCCGCATAGTCCATCCACGCGACCCGCTAGTTTAGCGGCGACGCCAATCTTCACGTTGGCGTCCGAGTCCCAGATCACCCAGAAGCCGTAGCGATGCGAGACGAAGATGAGCATGTCGCCCGTGCGCGAAAGTTTGAAACCGGGCAATCGATTTCCGAGTCGCACGATCTGTTCGGCCGTGAAGGTGTACTCGTCAATGTCCACATGCAGATCCGGATAAAGTACGATCGCGTGCTCGTTCAGCATCACCGCTAAGACCCGCGTGCAGAACCGTTGCCCACGCGAGTTGTCGCATAACTTCTCCAGCGTGACGTACCACTCGTTATTGTACATGTCCCGAGCTAGAATGTGATTGCAGATATCGTATTTGTACTCCATGTTGTCAAACGTGTTGAATGTTCTGCCCGTGACGTTGCAGACCGCCTCCTGTGATGACAACGGTCGGCAAGCATACTTGGGACACTTGCGCATTTTGTACATGCTCATTTTCTCGTATACCACCTCGTACTGCGGCGGGCAGGTTGCCTTTGGACACTCTTTCGGCTTTGTCCCAGGATAGACAGGAGGCTTAGAGGGCACGCAAGTGAACTCAGGACATTGGATGTTCTCCGTTGTTTGCTGATGATCTTGATCCTTCATCAGACGATCATAGAATGGATGCTTTTTACGTCCCTTTGTTTTCGTAAAACCTTTGTGACCTTTGGATTTTACATTCGTCTTAACATTGTGACGCGGTTTATCGTGCAACTGGGACGTCTGCTTGAAGGCTACTTTATAACCGGGTGGACAAATCGGTTCTTCGCACGGCAATGGACTAACTTGAATGGGAGCGACAGTCGTGACTTCCTGCTTGATCGTTCCCGGAGATTCGGTCGTAATAGGCGTCGTGGAAATTATCTCTGGACAATTTATCTCGTCATCCGGACAATCCTGAACGCCGTTGCACCATGCGGTTTCGTTTACGCACACGTCGCTCGTAGGACAGTGTCTTGTGCCCGCCGGGCAAGGTTTGCAGAGGCAGGCGCACAGTTCGCCAACAACAGATCGCAGGCCTGGTTCCATGCAAGGCTCGCACTTCTTCGGTGAACACACGGCCGTTCCGCTGAAGGAGCACACGCACTGCTCGCAATCCTCTGTCTCGTACATGCTGCCTACCTGTAATGAACATCTGTTATTGTATCTGTCGTAATTTATCCTTAGAAAGGTTGCTCCAAGACTTCAACAAACGCATTATTGTTATTGTTACTATTATTATTACCGCGTAAGGAACGTGCCCAACCACGCAGGGACACTCCTGCTTCGGTACGCACGACTCTCCATCCCACCAGTGAGGATCCTTGCATCTGCAGCTTTCATCGTTCAACATTTGATCGATCCCGTTACACACGTTGCATTCTTGATTGAACGACGTCGTCGTCGATTTGGGTGTTGGCGTCGATGACATAGGATACGTTAGATAGCAGCCTAAGACTTCAACTTTCAATGCGACGTGATCGTGCCACTTGGCAGGTTGTATCCTCAGAAACTTTGCGTGCAACGGCCTCTCGAAGAAATTCGTCTGCGAGCTTTCCGCGTCGAAGTTGCCGAGAAACATCTTCTCGTCGCCGTTCTCGTCGACGACCGGATTCCAATGACGTCCATCGTTGCTGTAGAATATTTTGTAAGCGGTCGTCCAAGCGCCGTCGCCGCCCTTGGTCGTGACTCCTGTCAGATTTCGAGCCTCCAGGAAGTTAAATTCAACATACTGATGAGGATTATCCAAAGCGGCACGCCATGCACTTTCCGCAGATAACCGAAGATATTCAACCAGCTGCGGTGAACTCGACACCGAGACTTGTTGCATGGTCATCAACCCATTATCCAATCCCATCGAATCCTCGCATACCGGTCTTACAATTTCGGAGGTCGTTGTCTTCATCGTCGTCATTGACATTGCGTGATCCTGACAACCCAGTACTTCCACTTTGATCGCAATCCCATTGTGCCACGTCAACGGATTGATACGAATGATCCTCGCCTCGATCGGTTGATAGAATTTTTGCTTCACGGACTGGACTTTATCGACGGGCCCTCTGAACACGCGTGGCTGTTTCTCACGATCGAGCACGTATGAGAAGGTCTGGCCGTCCTCCGAGAAGAGCACCTTGTAACTGGTTACGAATTTGTCTTCAAAGACTCCACCTTGTAAGATTACACCATAAATCGGTTCAGGTTTATTAAACTCAATGTCAAGCCATTGAGCCGCATCCAACATCTCAGGTTCCCAGAATTTTTTGGGTAGCAGCAATGTTCCTTCCGTGTGCACTAACAGATCCTCAGAACGTAAAGCGGAATTCCTATTGCCGCTAGCACGGACAGTCACTTCCTTCCGCAGATTTCGTATTAGCGGTGCATAGTTGGCGTCGTCGCATTCCCCGGGCGGAGTAACCGTGCTGTGTAGAAGGATCGTTTGCTCACTGACGGACGACCAGGTGACTGGTGATGTTCCCCAAGTGTTCTTTGAGGTCGTACTGAGCGGCAGTTGTGCGGTTGTTTCCGGTCCTCTTCCTGTCCCTACCGTCACCTCGTGACCCGAGATGTTACTGCAGAAAGTTGTATCACACGTGTAATAATTATTGATGCATTGGCAAGTCTCACAGTCGGACTCCTTCCTAATAGCGCCGGGTGCGACCGAGCTTCCATCATGAGATCTACAAGAGCAGTGATTCGCCTCCACGCAGGTGATACCGTCTCTCCAAAACTTGTGCGAAGGACACGTCGGTCGATCAATCGAGACGCATCCGGAAATGCAATCAGTACCTTCACCGCAATGACCCTGCGTTATCAGAATGTGACGATAATACTGGCACGTTCTAGCGCACTGAATCATGCATTCACTCCACGTCTCGCCGTCTTTGCATACATTAGTGGTCGATACTATCTTTTTTACCGTGGTCGACAGCGTGTTCTCATAGTGACTGCCAGTGTTGCTACTCCATTCGGTTCTGCCGCTGGCTTGCGTAGTTCGCCCGGACGTAACAGAACACTCTGGTCGCGTGCGTAGAACTTCCGTCGGCCAATCACACACATAGATCTCCGAATTGTAAAGAGTGCCGGGACCGCACGATTTTTCCACCAGTTCATACCCCGTCAGTGTTGGAACGCACTGATAAAATAGCTGGCAGTTCGTTGGATGTGGCGAATTGGGCTGTGCGATGTCGCATTCCAGTTCTTGTTTCTTTTCGGTCACCGTACTGATTTCCGTCGTCGCATTTTCGACGCCATGCGTAACCGGTTCGGGGCAGCGGCATAACACGCTAATTTCAAAGTCTATGCAAGGAAGATTCGGATGCGATTGGCAGTATAAGCCACGCTCTAGGCTGCACTCCACGTCCAAACCGGTCTCCTTCGGACTCAAATGTCCGTTGACGGATCTGCATTTTATATCAACTATGTGCTCCCTGTCGCAAACTGCGAGTCCATTTGCGTTGGCGAGATCCATCGAATTGGGCAACGGCTCCACATCCAAGAACTTCTTCCCTTTCACCTCTGGATCCTTGTTGATCCACGTGGTCCAGCCGTCTACACATTTCTGGGGCTCTGCCAAGGGCACAGCAGTAGTACCAGCTGTAGTGGTACAGGCTTCTCCCTTGCAGATCACTCTGCCGCGACTGCAAAAGCAACTGTGGCAATCGTCGCCGCTAACTCGATCACCCTCGTAGTATGTCACTCCGTCGAGCTCGGTGCAGAAAGGTTTCGCGCACGTCGATCTGGGTATACACTCCGTGTAATTGGCGTTTTGGTATACTTGGCCTTCGGGACAAGGCCGGAACTGGCAGCCTTCCACGCATGTATCCTCCGCGCACAGATGTGAGCCGTCTCTCATGATCATAGAGTTGTCACATGTTTCGCGCGGACAGGTCGAAACGCAAGGCGAATAGGTGCTACATTTTTCGTCACACTGTAACGGACAGAGTTCTTGCGTTCGCCACTTTACGGGTACGCCTCGCACATTGCATTCGTGCGCATACGCGCCCAACGCCGTGCATAGACATTCACAGTCGCCGCCGGCGTCGCAGCTGCATGTGTCGAAGATGCAGTTACGTAAATATGGTTCGACTTCCACTTCCGAGTGACATGGCGAGAACAACGGCGACTTCAGCACATTGCACTGCCGTAGCGACCACAGCTTACGTTCTGGATGTTGCTCGCAGATGTCATCCTGCACGTCCTTGGGCTCGGGGCAGAACGTATCTTTTTTCCACGAGTCCCCGAATAAATTGACGGAAGCCTCGGATATCCCGCCGGACGGTGTCTTAAAATCGTCTTCGGCATTGTTGTTGTAATCACCACATAGACCCATCGTGCGACCCTTCCATTCTGGATTTAATCTTACGTAGACTCTGGTACCTAATTGAGAATTATTAAAAACTCTTTTCAAAAATTTAATTGATTTACATTTAGATAATTTGTGTACAGTTCTTACCTTTGTCCCATTGTAGCACCAATCCTAAATCTGGCACGTCAACAAATACGAAAAGACCAGCGATTCTTATCGACAATCTCTTAAAAGGTCCCTTAGGTAGCTCCTTTCCTTTTGTCAAAATGAGTTCTTCTTGTTGTTCACCACTACCAACTGTGAGCTTGATTGATTTTGAGCACGCGACTCCATTTGTACCGCAGGGTACGTTCTGAATTGAGACATCGAAACAATCTTCCTTGTTCAGCGTACTCTTCACCAGAACATAGTCGCATACACCTTGGAAATTATATGTTTTACCATCGAACGTTTTGTAATGCGAATCGCCCCACACAGAACAAACTCCTGCGAAAAAAATATTTCAGCATGATAATATATAATGAAATATAGAAATAATAAATCAAATTCTTTTTCGTTTAAAGCGATGCAATATATACTCGCCGACAAAAATCGAAGAACAAAGCATACAAAAAAATAACGGGAATGGTTAATAGCGAGTTAGCATAGAAAGGAAATGACCTGCGCAAATTCTGTCCGTGCACTTCCACTTGGTGTCCTCGCACGTACAAGTATTACACTCGGCCTGTATAACCGAGCCTTGTTTGTAGCTCTTTCCGCCGTGGTGACAGGGACAGTCTTCTTGTTTGACGCATGCACCATTCGGCGCGTCTAAGACGTATCCGGATTTACAGACGCAACCAGACGTGCACACTGACGGCGTCTGTTCGCTCTGTATGTGCATATTGTTGCAAGTTCTTTGCTCCACCGGCTCACAATCCGTCACCTCTAGATGCTTGCTAGCCTGGCAAACGGAAAGCAGTTCCGTGACCGGTGGATATTCCCGAATCTCGTCTGACGTTGCTAACCGGCACTCCCATACTCCGCCTGTAGGACAGTGAATAGATTTTAAAAATTTTGTAATTTGTAAATAGATTTTGCATTACAAAATACTGCTGAGAGCAGATTCGCACTTCAGGCACCGACCTACGCAAAAGCAAAACTCTTGTCCTTTATTGCCCGGACGGACTTCTCGATGATTAGGCTTGTATTCGCGACCCGCGTACACGCAGGGACACTGAGCGATCGGGACGCACTCGCTGTTCACGTCTAGCGTCTGTCCTTCTGGACAGTTGCAACCTTCCACGCACTCTTGCTTGCAGTCCCGATAAAAGGAAACGTCCGTGCACGATCTACATCGGTGAATTGAGTGTGATACAAAAAGTAATAAAAATTCGAAGTAAGCGCAATGAATGCGTTACAGCATGCTACCTCGTGCAGCTGTTTCCGCAGATTTGATAGGTCTGTCCGCCGCCGCAATGAATTTTACATTCGCCGATCTCAGTACGCCACGCAAGTTTCACGCCCAGCGCCGCGCAATCTTTCGCATACGCTGCTAACATGGGACAGAGGCACGATTTTATATCAGCGTTGCACGCGCACATGTCGTACATGCAGTCCCGGTAAAATTCCGTCGGATCGACATACCAATGACAATCTAAAATAACAGAAAAGTAATGAGATTATCTGGAACTATCTAGATATAAAATTTTTTATAAATACCTGCGAAAATATCGCTATGTATCTTGGAACAATGTTCTTCCGCGATAGCTCGTCTTTGAGGGTTTAGGTCGCAGGAATGTTTTGGTTCGTTCTCAGACTCATCAACGCAGTATTCGCTTGTCTTCCATTTATTAGCGAAGGCGATCGCCGCGGATTCAATATCACCGGCAGGTGTTATAAAATCATCCTTTTGATTGTCGGTAATCGTTCCGCAAAGTCCTTTCGTTTGGCCTGAATAATTGCGGTTCAATCAGAAATGTTCTTCAAAGATATGATAAAACATTCTCATTACAATGATGGAACACAAGACAAAAAGAGTTTACCGTGGAATTCAGCAGGAGCATTAATGTAAACACGCGATACACCGTCCCACCACACTTCCAAAGCATTTGGCAAATGGATTACCATGAATATGCTGCTCGCAATTCTTATTCGGGTACCGTCGAACAATATCGGAAATTTCGTTATCTCATCACCATTTATCATAATTTGGCGATTCTGCTTCAATTTTATAGAGGTATTCTTGAAAGTAATTGTAACAGTCTTGACGCACGACGGGGAATCCGCAGAGGCAAAGCCCATGCTCTAAAATAAATAATAATTAATTAGGAATGACTAATAGATGGGGGAATAAGTAGTAATTTATAAAATTAATAAAAGCTCAATATGTCAAATTTCTTCAGCAAGAGAGAGATTTCTCTGACCTCGGATATCGCTCCGGAACACGGGACGTTTTCGCTTTCGATCGTATAATCTTCTCCCTTCATCAAATAATACTTGCACTTTCCCATGAAATCGTAGTGCTTGCCATCGAACGTAGTGTAATGCGGGTCGCCCAAGACGGCGCATCTGGCACCGCATCGTATTTGCGTGCACACCCACTTGCCGGAGGTGCACGTGCAAGTGTTGCAGCCCTTCGGTACGCTTGTGCCTGGTTGGAAGAGTTTGCCCCTCAATTTGCACGGACACTCCTCTATAGGGACGCATTTGCCTTGGTGCTCCAAGGTGCCTGCCGGACAGAAACAGCCTTCCTCGCACTCGGAACTCTCGCTCATCGCTTCGGTACTGGAAGAACAGGACGCTTCCACCTTTGGACCGCATGACATGTACACTCGTCCACCGTCGCAGGTAATCGCTAGATAATTCATTTAGGAATTAAATAAGACAATCCCCAAAAGTATGTTTTACATAAGTAAGAACAACGAGTAAGTAACATTTATAAAATATTTTTTGATTAACTCACGACAAGTGTCATCATTTCTCCACGCGGTTAATCGCGCGATTCCTTTGTGAGCGCACTGGCGGATATAAACGTCCATGGTATCGCAGGCGCATTTCCTTCTGTCGTCGTGCTTGCACACGCAATAATCCCACAAGCAAGCATCGGTCAGTTCAGTAAGATCGATCGTATCGGCACAAGCTTTGAATTTATGGTTGGAGAGCAACTTGGCGCAGAATTGGAAGGCGTCACGGGAAAGCTCATCTGTCGACTTGCACGCGTGTTGTACACTCGGATAATCATCGCATGGTTCTACAAAATAAAATATGTTGTTAACCATTAGAACAATTATCTGTTAACGCGGATATTTAACGCAAAATAATTTAGTATTTACAAAGTGCAGGCTGAAAATGTAATTGTCATTGTTATTACCTTCGAAATTTTCAACGCGCCAAGAACTTGCCAACGCCGGTATACTTTCAGCATAACTTCCGCTTTTCATTAAGAATTCATCGTTCGGATCGTCGTTCATAGTACCGCACAGACCAGCCGTTTTGTTCCACATACTCTCGGAAGCCTCGATTTGCAGTAGTAAAGCGCCGTCCCATTTCAGCTTCACGCCCAGCGAATCGAGAGAGACGAGGATGAAATGCGCGGACTTGTCCACACGCAATCCAGGCAAGTATATTGGAATCGGTAACGATCGTTTGTCGTTAGAAAACGTCGGCATACCTGTGTCGTCGCTGGTGAGTACGTACTTCTTATCGTGCACAAACAGTTTCACGATCTTGGAGCAACGACGATCCGATCCAATCTTGCAGCCCGGGCCGTTCAACGCCACGATTGTGCAAACACTGTCTTGAGTATCCCGGAGAAGCGTATGCGAGCAGTCACTGTTGAAGCTGTAGATTCTGTCATCAAAAGTCTTGTAATGTGCGCCGCCCCAGGTGAAGCACGTTTTCGGTCTCGGTCGATTCATCTCAAATACCATTACGCGATTGTCGCGAATATTAAATTGAATCTGTAATGTTTCATGCAATATAACTTAATCATGCCATTCTCACTTTGTTCATTTAGTATTCACAGTCTCTTGTCGCATAAAATATTTTTAGTATCAAGTGCGAATTTTATTTATATTGAATAAATCGTATTTTCAGAAAAGCAATGTATTATTTACTGGATATGAAGGCGCATTGCTGCCGTGAATCCTGTAATTTTCACCATGAATCTCTTGAAAGTGTTTCGTTTTGGCATCGTAAACATTTTCCATCGACCAGGAATGATTCGATTCGTGTACGTGAGTATTGTAGAAGGTGCCGTGTGAGATGATCTTGATGTTATTATCGACCTTGCATTGCGGTATGGGCTGCGGTTCGAAGATCCCCTTATCATAATTGCAAATATAAACCGGGGAAGCTGGAAACTCGAATTTTATTCCCTGCGGACAATGCAGTGTGCAGGAATACGTTTCGCCGGAATCTCTGCACTGATATCCACCATTGAAGTGTAGTTTCTCGGCATCGCAAACATCAGCAGCTGCAGCATTCATACCATGTTGATCAAATACAATTGTATTTTTTGCAAATACAATTTGCAAAAAATAGATTATAAATATACAGGATGGTCCTGAAATAGTTGGTCAAAATCAGGGATTGGATTGGGCTCGTCATAAGGATGAAAAAAGTTCCCATAAACGTTAGTCCAAAAATGCATCCCGCAGGAGTAACGACTCCTTTAATTATCAATTTAATTATGTAATGTGTTCAATAAGTAGCTTAATCGAGTGATCTGTTGTTACAATTAAAATCCAATATTATTGTTCGCATACGAAGGCAACACTTCAGAATTCAGATCACACAATCTCGGTCACCGTCTCCGGGGACCGCTAAGCATTAGTCGAAATTATAAGAAGTACGCCAAGAATCTTTGAGCGTGTTAGACAATCAATGGTTAAACGAATGGAAGCGTGTGTTTTAGTTAACGGTGGACATTTTCAACAACTTCTAAATAAATAAATAAATAAAAATAAAGTTTTTTCCTTTCATGGCCTTCCATTTTTCTGAATCAGGTATTAATAATTAAATGAGTCGTAACTCCTGCTGGATGCATTTTTGGACTAACATTTATGGGAACTTTTTTCATCCTTATGACGAGCCCAATCTAATCCCTGATTTTAACCAACTATTTCAGGACCACCCTGTATATACAAAAAACTTATTTAATAAAATTTATTTTCGCATATATTTTCTATTAGATAAAATAGAACTACGGATTAAAAAGAGATCTCTCTTACGATATTGACATTGAGGTCCTCGATAATCCTGTGGACATTGGCATACATTCATTGGCAGACAATTGCCACCGTTTTGACAGGGTGGATCGCATACGGCTGTAGAGACATAATTACGTTAAATATACTACGCGTACAATTTTACATGGCGTATAGAAACTTAATAGTCGTGCAGATCGTACGTTCGCAATTCGGAATTGAGACCCAGTCGTTTCTGGTTGGCTGCCAACTCCCATCCTTGCAGATTAGATTAGCGACGGATGAACCGTCGGGGAAAGTAAAATGTTCCATACAGGATATGGTGCACGTTCTCAAAGAAAGAATAAAAGAGAATTGAAAACTTTTGCTTCTAATGTAAAATATATATATAAATAAATTTCTAGTATCGCCAGTGATAATTTAACAGAATTGTTTAGTTTAAATCGACCCAACTGACCACAATTTATTGATATAATAAATTCACAACGTTTCGGCCTGGGATTTAGGTCCTTCTCAAGTGACTGTCTACAATTAACAATTTAGTACATAAATCAGGAACTCTCCAATAAAAATTACATACATTGATAAATAAATAAAACATGAAAGAAATTACCTATGTTGAAATGATTAAGATAACATGTTAACGTCAATTGAGGTAAGATATCTTAGCAAAAGCAGCGTCATTTGCGTGTGCATTAAATCCAAGATTATAAAAATCATAAATAAACCAGCACAAATTAACAAACTAAACAATTCTGTAATAGTTATTTGTGTAACAAGTGCGGAAAGTTGACAATTGCACACGAGCGCGGAGTGGACGCACGAGCCGAAGGCGAGTGCGATCACCCGCGCGAGTGGCAATTGTCAATCCGCACATGATGCACACAATATTTTATATTACAAGTGCGCCGGAAAGTGGCCCATTACAAGCGTCGCGCGAGAGATGTCGTGCAGAAAACCCGTGCAGAAAGTAATGAGGCCGTGCAGAAAGTAATGAGGCCGTGCAGAAAGGAGATATTGCTGCACGGTTTCGAGTGGAAAATTCCTCTGTGTGCAATTGGTTACTTTCCGCACAGAAAACACGCGCGTAATGGGCCATTTTCGGCGCACATGTGATATAAAATATATAATCTACAAACATTATACTCACTTCGAATTACATCTTTTATAAGCATTGAGCACGGGCGGATAATAATTCAGACATGGTTTATCTTCGAATTGGCACTGCGGACCGGTAAAGTGTTTGGGACAGTCGCAATGATGAGGCGCAATGCATATCCCATTATTTTGACATTCCGGCATGCAGATCGCTATAAAAGATTTAACGTGCGATTCAGATTGCAAAGATATTTTGTCATCTTTCGATCTTCCACATCGACTATGGATTAAATCTAGATTCGCTTTTGCTACATACGTTCACAATGCGGTATCAAATTCCACTCGGTTCCTCCAATATGCCATTCCTTACCGACGCAAGTAATCGTCAGATGAGACGCGCCGTTCGGAAATTTGTAATCTGGTGCACAATTCGCGATACAGCCGCTATTCATAAAGAATTGTCACATCTAATATATTTTTTTACCGTTTTATATGCATTTCTATTTGTAGAATTAGATATCTCATAATCTTAATATCTTAAAGAATTCAATATTGCAAATATTAATAATACCGCAAAAAAAATTGTCGATTAATTTATCAGCTATTTTAAATAATTTAGACGTAAGTTAGAATTTGTAATAGTATATTATATATTATCTTCATTTCAACTTTTCAATGCTTCTAAATACCTGTCCAGAAAACATTTTATATTGCCGTTTACAGGGATGTTTGGTTTATGCATACAACCCCCTGCGAATACGCGTCTTCCTCCTTTGCTGCTTTTAACATTGTGGAAACCTCCGATCGCTGAATCCGGTGCATCGTTCAGCATATCCGTCTCTCTAATAAAAGAAACATTTGTAAACAAAGACTGGATTTTCTTATATATAATTCGTATAATTACTTGTTCCTTAAGAAAAAACAAAATGCAATTATTTTAGTAATAATGTAAAAAAGAATTTTAGTTTTTACAATAGTAAGATATACTAACTCATTTGCTTCCTGCGCATCCATATCCTCCGAATATCCATATCTTATACTGCTCGCAATGATAATCAGTACGAACGAACGTCCAAGTATCTGCAACGGCACCATGATGCCAGTGCGATGTAGCTTCGTATCCAGAAATATTACATTTGTATCTTCGGCGAAATGCGCGAACCAAGTGACACTTTTAAAAAGCGTAAATCAGAGTACAGCCCTTTTATATATCTACCTCTAGAAGGAAACGGATAAGTGATAAGCTCAAGTTGCACTTGATAAATGAGAGATGAAAAATGTGGGTCAACCGGTCGCAGATCAGACGGTACATATCAGTCTGCATACAAAATATTTACATGTAAAATCAATCGTTGCGTGCATCTGTAATAAACATACAGTATAAAAAAAAGCGTATATTATAGAAAATATATAATAGTTCATCAAAATTTTAATCATTTCAGTAAAATTTCTTTCTTCCACAGTCATGTTTCCTTGCGTCTCCGAATCTACGTGTTCCATGCAGGTTTTAAGTTTAATCAAAACAACAATAAATGTAAATTACAGCTAAAAGAAAACATATTTATTTCTAAATAATATACGAGTATATAATTGCTTCTATATCGGTAATTAATCATTTGAGAGTTGCGATAGGCACGCTTCTAGGAAAACGTTTTAGGACCGTGATTAACTTATCGCTTTCGTTCTACACGTTAATGAGCCTCTAATTAATTAGCTCGATAAAACGTACTGAGCATAACAAGGGAAATAGTTTTATCAACCATTTCCTATTAATAAATTACTCAGAACGTATAAACGGATTAATTGTGTATAGCGGTCGATGTTAGATAACTCGGTTTTCGACGCTACTATTCTCTCCTTGTCGCTCACATTTTGACAACAATTCATCGGATATGTATAAAGGGTGCGACGCTCTCAGGAGTGGCAATACCATGCATACGATCATATTTTCGCTAAATCATTGATATTTTTTCATTATAATCGCTCCTGAGACAAAGCGCTTTAATTATGTGTATAAAAAAGAATTTCAGTCCGAGAGCTCTTTGTCAAGATATAAGAGTGGCAAGGAAAGGATAGTGGAGAAATCTAAAATCGGGCCGAAAGTTACATCTAATGCCGATCACTAGTGTAGTAAATTAAATTATGGATCATATAAATGTTATTTTTATTAATATTTTTATTTGCCAAAATTATATCTTAATGTTTAGATAATTATATATAGAAAGAGATATCACAAATATTCACACACACCATCTCTTGATCCTTTGTACAATCTCAATTTTTGATAACTATAGTAAACTGTTAAAACTAGCATTCTAATAAATAGCTCATTCAGTTTTTTGTACTATTAACGATATTTTTAGTCCTACAATTCAGCGTAGAGTTATTTCCCGCTTTGTAATTCGCCAATAAACAATTTAATGCGTCCGGTGTCATCCGATAATTTTTAGCAATTTTCAGCTGCCCTGGTTCGGAGTATCTCGAGTGCCATATTTCGTAATAAGCGTCGCTAGATATATCACTCAAATGCGTGATGTTGAATTCTTCCTGCAGTGCAATCTTCCAAACCTGGAATATAATGTATGATTATTATTGTGACATTTCTTCATTGCGTCATATTCAGCAAATGAATGATTAAAACTTACATCCTCTTCGCGTACTGGAACTTTAGCGGAAACGTTACCAAATCGGCTCTCGCCGTTTAATACATGAAAATGATACAACAGATAATTTAACATATGCATTTTGTCGGGCTCGCTGGCGCTGAAAGTCACGGATATCGGCGAGCAGCATTCTCCTTTTATCGGATATACAGCACGTGTGAAATAGCTGTCCGGTTTCACAATACCCCATAGAAGATTTTGTAAGGAATAACCATGGAAAGTACCTCTTAAGTACTGATCTCTGGTATCAGATGGATGTATGCCTAAGGACGATAGATGCTTTCCTGTAAAATGAGATAGAAAATTGATATTGTAGACATATAGTGATCAAACTTACATGATATTATTATATTATTATATTACATTATATTATTTACCAAGATAATAATCTTCCTTCTTCCAATATTTTCCGCCCCTAATACATTTTTCCGTAGTATTGAACATTTGCACTACTTTATCCAGTGCTCCTCTACTAAGAACATATCCGGATTGAGCAACATTGTAAGTCTGGCCCCATAGAACAACTGGATGACCCAAATAATAGTCATGCCTGTGATCCAATGGAGCGACCATGTAGCGCAGATTCTCTGGTATGATCATAGTATCGTCTCTCACAAATATAATCCATTCTAGCCTGTCTACTTTGTCATCCCAAATATAATTCATAGCTTCGCACAACAGTTGCCAAGAAGATACAATTTTTATACCTACATTAATAACAGGCAATTCCGCGTCCTTCAAACGATGTCCAAAGAAATATATATTGTTGCAACGTTTGCCCCACGTAGCCTTGATTGATTTTCCTAGCTTGAGCTTTTCCACGAAAATCACACACGTGACAGATATTTGTTTTCTTAACCAGTTCCATTCTATACTTTCAATCTCTTTCGCGTCATCTTCTTTTCGCGGACCATACAAATACTTATCCAAATCAATTTCATGTAATTTCAAGTTTTGCATCGCCAACCAAGCATGGTATGTAACACTATTAAAGTCGGACGTCCCATTCACCTTATTCCAAAGCTGTAGAGCGATCTCTTCGTCACGGGGTCTTTTATTCAGGTAGTATTCAGGCTGCCACAACGATGGATCTCGATCGACGATCGAATCGGTCATAAATATACTCCATAATGAAGCAAGTAATAACGGAAGAATAAAACCAATCCCGGAGCCGACCAAAAATACCGATCTCTGTTTTAAAAATCGGAAACGCATTTTGTCATCACAATGAAAAATTCGATAAAATCGTCCAGTTCTGTCGGGACTGATGCCAGGTGATCTAACATCAAGTATAAGAATTTATATTATACTCGTGCCTTATTACGTTTGACCTTCGTTGAACTCACTTATCTCATTAAGATCTCTTTTAGTAAATATCGCGTATACACTTTAAACTTCTTTGAGTCTCACTTTTTTACTCTCCATATCGTTTGCAAAGTTGATTTATGCGACAGGGCTGTAAGAATATAACACACAATTAACTTATACATAGAATACATTGTCTAATTCGTCATCAATGATTACTCCAATTAATTATTATCAATATGGTGAGCGTAGATACATTACCTGTGTCATGCATTTCACATACATGTGTCGTGATGTGTCGACAATAACAGTAGAATGAAGTCATTATAAAATCATCGATAATATTACACTGTAGATTGACATTCTATGTGCCGAAGCGGTGTTTACATACACTTAAAAACTTATATGATAATTTTTTATTACAAGCCTGCAGCCGCGACTATCAGCTTGTAACACTCGTCGCTGTCTAATCCAGCCGGAAAAGTATTGAAAGATAAAAATTTGCCGAATGTAATGTAGCATATGGTGATCTAGAGTGATCATGACAATCGCAACCGTGTTGAATCAACAGGTGACATAAACAAGACATCTGTTGGCCCAGCACCCTAACCTTAACTTCATGTAACCTAGCCTGCTCTGATATAGATCAGCTGATTATCTGTGATTTTGAATTCACCAAATACACAAGACAAACCTATGAATAAACTTTCGTGTAATAGAGATTTTTTTATTAGTATAACATAATATAATAACAAAAATATACCGTATTGTAAAAGTTGAAAAATTAATGAGGACACATCTTCATGGATAGAACTCCTAAAATTTTGGTTGCTCAAGATATCCTATTTTGCTTGACTCATACTACGTTTACGCGAGGCGTTACTTCTGTAGTAACTTACTCACATTATCGTAACTTACGGTAATTTATTCCGCGTAAACGAGTTCAACCCCGTTTACGCGGAGTGAATTATCGTAAGTTATGATAATTTGAGTAAGTTACTACAGAAGTAACGCCTCGCGTAAACGTAGTATTAGAAAGATAAAATATATTCAAGATTTCTTATTTATTGTAAACTCAGAAATAGATATATAGCATTGTATACATATATAAGTACATTGCATGATTCTATGATAAGAAATCACGATAAACGCTATTTTTATTTATAAATCTTTTCGCATAGTCATTCAAGTACCAAGAGTAGTGTAAGTTTTTCATGTGAAATATTTTTAAATTTCATGTTAAAATTTTAAGAGAAAATAAAACTTTCATACTTTTTTATATGAAATAATTTAGCATAGTGTAAATATATAACAGGAAATATGTGTATATATATATATATGAATATTTTTTACACTTATATAAATATATAATATAGATATGATACTGCAGAAAATATGCAGCAATTAATTAATAAAAATTATTTAATAAACTTTACTGTTAAATTTATCATTTTTTATGAAAATAATTAAACTATTCTAAAAATACTGTGATAGATTTATTTTTAATATATATATATATATTTATTTATTTATCATAAAAGATTGTGTTGCAATATTAATTGCTATTCTATAATAATACTGTACAAGAAACTGAAACCACACGTGTGTAGTAGGAAAAATTCTAAAAGCGAGGGAAAATATTAAGCTCAGAGAAATACCTTGCAACATTTGCAATTCTATAAGATCAGAGAAATTAAAAACTGACTTTGCCACGTACTTTAAAGAAACCTAAGCCGTTCCTATTGTGCACTAAAGCACCGAGACCGCAATAATTCTCTATAATAATCGGCATATCAACAATGTTGCATTCACAAGGTAGTAAACTTTTGAGCGTAGTATTAAAGGCTTCTATGTCAAATCTCGTTTTAACAATCTCAGTTCCATCTAAAAAGATATTTTGTTAGTCACAATTCTTATTAGCAAGAGATACATGGTTAATATGGCGATGTCACTTATGATTTTTTTATTATGCTTGATTTTAACATCACCTTTGTACCAGAACAATGGATGACTAGCATATGTTAGCCACGGTATATTTCTCGCAAATGGATTCCACTTTTTTATAAGAGACAAAGGTTGCCCTCTGTTCCACAGAAGTCTTATTCCCAACATATGCCGCTTCCTGAAAGATTTAAAATCCTGTTTCCGCAGGCACTCCAATATATATCATACATGAAATAATTTAATTTTTTATGCGTGTACTTTTCTTACGATATTTTAGCTTTTGCAACACGTCGCACAAAATTGATGGAGTTTTATGAAAATTACATATGTAACGTAAATACATACAGAAGCATACTATATAAAACAAGTGTTTATTAACACAAGTACATTGTACGATACAATAAAGAAGCATCAAAAACAAATACATAGAAGGCAAATTAACAAAACAAAATGGGAAATTAGTGCTAATAGACAACAAAGCTGTATACCTAGGCTCAAATTGAGCAAGATTAGAGCAACCTGCGATAGACGACCATTCTTGACGCACTGCACAATGAATTACAGACGACACGCCTTCTGCTAATCCGCTTAATCGTCTAGAATATATTAGATTGACATGAATAAGATGCACCAGACAAAAACATGGAAGCTGTAATTTCTATTTTATATTAAACATATGTTTCTGATGCATGTGTGTTTCATTATATATATATATATAAAATCTCAATATACTTTCAATGGAAAAGGGATATTATTAAAGGTATCATTCAAGCTGTAGAATTGTAAACTTGTGTTTACTACATAAATTTTTTGTACACGGATTATTTATAATATCACAAGTACTCACGGTGCAAGAGACGAAGTCGGATAAATCAAATCTCCCGCAACTACTGTATCAAACAGCAATATGGGTACTCGATGAAAGTCAAGTATCTTTAGAGAAATGAAATCGTACTTTACAGAATAGAGGGCTTTTGTCGCTAATAATACAAGCCTTTCCTTTTCCGTGTCCCATAGACTTATCCTTTAAACAAACAAATTTTTCTGTCAATGCAAAATTACAATAACAAAAAATATAAAGGATCGCTCATTTATATAGACGGCACGTACTCCGTCAGAAGCCAACTTCCGACGAGCTCGTCATTGTTTTGCTTTATCAGTTTTTCAGTGCAATCGCTTATCGCTCTTTCTACGACCTCGTTCCTGTCGGTGAAAAATGTACGAACATCTATATGCTTGAATGGTACATTGCAGACGTTTCTCGAGGCCGAATTTTGCTTCGACGCGTCATCCGCACTCTCCGCCGACAGTCTGACAGCTGAAATCAAAGAAATGCTTGCAGTAGACAGGTCAACTTCTCGCACGTTCTCTCGTAGAATCAGAAATTATTAAATATTATTATTGGACAGTCCCAGATAAACTGACGGCGAAACTCACGGTCGGTATTAGCGATTTCTAGGGTGGCTTTTTCGAAATTTACCGCAGGTCCCTCCTCCAGACATGTCTCTTCCATGTCTCCGAGCTGTTCGTCAACCAGAAATCCTCGTTACATATATCAGAGGCAAGGAATCACAACGGTATAGGCGTATGACTACAGAAGCGACCTGAGCGAGACACGACTTTTCAAAGTTCCACACAAACGCATTCGATCGAATCCGAGAATGACATTTGATCTAAGTGACCTCGCGCGGCGAGAGACCGAAGTTTCGAAATCAGAGCAACATTCGAAATCACAATAAAAATTGTTGTTTTTTAAGCGTAGTCACCCTGGTGAAAAAATTTTTTTAGAATTCTTCATATAATTTTTCAGAATTTTTATATAAATTTCAGAATTTCTGTATTTTATATTGATTTTATAACTTTTTAAAAAATTACTCAGATTTTTTATACGAATTGGAACACTTTTGGCTGGGTTCCGATTCCCTACCCGAGTGCCCTCAGGTATCGTTTTACCTCTTGTCTACAATG
>NJRP01000037.1:851273-885692 GCA_003063835.1 Aphaenogaster floridana | reverse complement strand
AGAGAGAGAGAGATGTATATACACTCGGTAAAAAGTAGTACAAAAGAAAAATAGATTTTCTATGTAACTTCAAATGCTGGCAATGTACAAATTATATACAATAATTCGATATATTCGCCAGCATTTGAAATTACATAAAAAAGCTATTTTTGTGTTTGATGGTACAACTACACTTATAACACTTTTCTCTCGTATATTACTAAGCACCATTACACTTTGATCTGTTTTATAAATTTAACTACAAGTAATAGGCTAAGAATTTTAAAAATCACTTTTTTTTTCCAAAAATACAAATGTAGCATATGTCGCACATTTACAGAAAAATAAAGTTTTGAACGTCACAACAGAAGTATGTACATAATAAAGAAAAGTATTACTGTCCTTACTATGACAAAGCATACACACGGAACTACACTTTAGCATCTCATATAAAACAAGAACATGGGGAAAAAGAAAAGAATTAATGTACCCGGTAAGCTAAATTTGTCGAGAACACATTTTGCTACGGTCTGCTAGTCTGCTTTTTTGACATCATGGATTGGGTCATCAACATTGTTACGTGTGATTTTTAAACAATATCAATATAATGCAAAAACTCTTTTATACATTTCGACTCATACTTATAACATTTATTAATCTGCTTAACAAGTATCAACATTATGTATATATATATATATATATATTACAAACGTATATTATCTCTGCATCTCATACGCCAGCTTTATAAAAGTACTTAAATATAGCTGACTTAGTCTATTTTGACAGTTTACACGCGCTTTTGTTACACACCGTGTTCACACATGTACAGGGGTTTGTTTTGTACAAAGTAGCACATTGCAAAACGAAATGTGCGAGCAATTAAAACAAAAAAGATGTGTGCCACTAAAAACATATAT
Organism: Aphaenogaster floridana; assembly: GCA_003063835.1. NCBI lineage: Eukaryota > Metazoa > Arthropoda > Insecta > Hymenoptera > Formicidae > Aphaenogaster > Aphaenogaster floridana. Next base: position 884,796 of record NJRP01000037.1, on the reverse strand, counting down.
ATATTTAAAAAAAAAAAGAATGAACACGTGCTACGATATTTGTACTTACTAAATATACACTATACATAGATGCTAAAAGCTTTGGTTTAATTACTTCTAAGTATTGCGTTAAGTAGGTTATCTTTTTTGTGAATAAGTAATCCATGATTCATTAACTTTAATACATATATGTACACAGACACAGCGCAGCCCAAAATCACCGCGTCCTAATTGTAGACGCCAAACCAAAATACTAGAGGAAAAATCTACGTTTGAAATCGACGCGCCGACCTTGCAGTTACAAGTAGTTAAAACTCGAAGAGTAATAAAATACATAGCTTTATCAGAGATAAAAAATTTGCCATCGACTTTCACTGAAGGTTGACCGTGAGGACAGCCTCATCGAGAACGGTGATTCTGGAACATCCTGCACGCGCATAGAACTGGCATATGTACACGTATATGTACATCATTAGAAAATCTCTCGACTTTAATGACTATTTTACACTTTTTTACACCTTACTACCGATCCATATCAAAAGTTTCTGTGCCACAGTTGCAAGACGCAAAATTAGAATTTGATTACGCTCGATTTATGCTTCATGTATTGGCGAACAGTTACTTTTACGATAATTCGCGTATCAGTCTTCTTGTAAACTTAATGTTAAGCGTCGTAAATAAGGCATTACCGATTCTCGTGCGCTCTATGAGATAAAGTTAAAATCTTGACTAGAGAGAGTATGTCCAGGAAACGCGTCAGAAATAAGATCGTACTCTAGTCGCACAGTCGATTACTTATAGTGTTGTACGTCATCTAACATGTTATCCGACGATGACAACGTCAGACTTCGTTCTTCGTGCATCCCCTTGGCATAATTGATTTGTTGTGACACCTATGTCCGTGAAGAAAACGAGTTAATGAATGGTAATGAATTATGGGGTCATGATGAGAAAGAGAGACATTCTTGTACCAATTTGAAATTATGTCCTGTATTTTATATATTTACCCGCTTTGCCACCTCTTCATTGTCGCAGCGTACCTTCGGCCGTCTCAACAATTCGGCCAATCCGTCCAGATTGACCGCGGCCGACGAATCGAATCTGGATATCAACTCTATGTAATGCAGAGTGACGTTGTTGCTTTGAACCTTCTGCATCGGCTGGCAACGCAAAAGATCTGCCAAACTGACTTGGGTCACCACCGCTTTCGTGCCGCCAGAAATAACGCGTACTCTCTCGTTGGACACCAGCACTCTAAGATTTTCCGTGCCGCTGCACAGACACTCGTACGCAACAAAGAGTTCGGAATAGTCGTGATTGTTAATGCTGTACAGGAACTCTTGACCCTCAGCCTGCTGACGATTGTACGGCGGCAGCAATCCGGTAGAACCGCTGACGACACGTGGCGGTCGGTCGCGCTTTGGTATTGCACGATGGGCACTGTATATATGAAAAAATCGATCAGACATCGAGAAACTCGCAGTGTAGTCGTTAAAGAAATTACGATAAAATAATCATATTACCTTCTACTTGTCTCTCGTACAGCACTAGCTGTCTCCGTTGCCAGATCTAGGACACCAACGACGGGTTTCGTTATCGTGCCTACCACTCCTCTTCCAAAACCCGCGAAGAAGCCCTGGCATTTTACATCGTTCATTATCTTTAATTCTATAAATAATATTTATATCGGAGCCAGATTTATTTTACAATACTTACTGGAAACCCCTCGCTAGTTGCACCGTCGTACGTCTGTTTGAATATACTAGTGACACCACCAAGTAGACCAAAACCGAAACCCTTTAAGCCGGCTACTAAATGATCGCTACTACCCGTAGTATTAGCTCGGATCCTCTGCCTGGCCTCTTCGTGCCTTTCGTCCATAATTACTCTTCCTAAACCATCTGACAGAGACTCCGTTACTTTCGCTGCCGAGTTCGAAATACCGTGCGTGACATTCTTCACTAGACTCTTCACGCTGCCTTCGTAGATAAGACCAGAAACACCTTCTGTGACGTCGTTCATAAATCCAAGAGGATTTCCCAAGAAATCCACAGAACCTAGAATGACTGCAGCTTGCCACTTCAATTCCTGAAACACCATTTATTTACTAAATAAACAAACAAGCGAGAAAACTATATATTAAAATCTGTATTCTCTCGTCGTACATCTTTGTAGTGCTTTATGATGGAATGTACTAAAAATTGACTGCTCTCAAAAGGATGTTTCCTAACAAATGGCTCCAACTCGATAGTGGCATTCTCAAAATTAATTAGAGTCAACCCCAATTTCCTCTTTACAGCTTGCAGATGATGTGGCAATTTCGTCGTAGTGAGCACGCTAAGTTTTACCTAAAGAGAGAAAAGTTCATGTGATATCAAGTAAATAAATAATGCTTTGCTAATATTATTTATGAAGCAATGAACAGAGCCTCTGGCGATATTTACTTACTTGATTAGGAACGAGTTTCAGAGCGCCAAAGTAATATCTCTTAGCGTGCGCGGCAGACACCTCGGAAATAAATCTTTGCGCCTTGAAATCATTCTCGTCGACGGGCACTTCCAGCTCCGACTTGCCAATTCCGAGGAACGCTGCCAGTTTCAAGATAAATTTCTCTTCTAAGTGTACGCATAAGGGTTTAACACTCACTATGGCATGTTTATATATCTCGGCATTCTGATTCTTTGATTGTAATTTCTCCACCGCTAAATGAAGGGCGGGTCGGTACTCATCTTCCGTACGGGATGATCGTGTTACGAACAAAACCGAGGTGCATTGTGCTTCGAATAGTTGATTGTCAATTTGTACGTCGGCAACGCTCAAATCTAATGTGGTATTCAATGGAGTTCGCACTAGATCTAAGGAGATTGCAGCCAGCCGCGCGAACAACAGCTCTTCTAACGGCCTTTGCGACACGATGGATAATCCGAGGCCGGCTGCCAAGTTCAGCTCCAGATTTAATTCGCTAGAATCCAATTTTTTAATGTCGGCGTCGATCTGGGTAGGCCGATGACTTACGGCGATGTGCGACCAATCGCGTTCCTCGAGTAAGGCAAAGGTTTTCTTCTAAAGTACAAAAAGATTTGCGTTAATTAACTTAAACATTTATTCTTAGTGTCATCAATAATTCACTTCGTGCGACATTATGTGGATAATGATGTTTAAAATAACATCTTTCTAACAAAGTAAGTGACAGAATGAAAATGAATAATAATGAATTGTAAAGCTGACACACACCCTTTCCTTGATATCCAGAACTTGGAGAACGCGGGTCGGACCGTCAGTAGTCACTCTGATCGACAAGAATCCAGAACCCGGCCGTAACTTTTGTCTACCCACACGTTGTTCGATCGGCAGTAGGTTGCCGTGTGTCTGAGGACCCAGTACAGCTTCGCTCCCTACAAAAATAATAATGTTCCTTTTACTGCGCGTGAAAATATGCACGATTGTACGACTCAAAAGTTTGCGAATGTGGAAGCACTGTACGCCAGAGTACGATAACGCCGTGATTGACTTATCTCACGAGTTATTGACAACTTTATTTGTAAGAATTTTATTCGAAAAAAACCTTTTCTTTTTCCCGTAAAGACTCCGTATAGAAAAAGATTTCTTCTTCTTTATATCGCGCTTTGACGTTCCTGGGAAAATATGCAATACTTACGAGAAAAAAAGAAAAAAAGGGCAAAATAAGCAGAGAGATATATTATAGCGCATAATATACTTATGGGTAAGCTCATAGAAAGCCGATTTTAATGTGTACTCTGAAACTATACGTACACATTTGCCAACGGGCGAAACTGCCGCCTGCAACATTCATGATCAATTTAGGTTTCTTTAGTCGAAAATAGCGAGAAAGAAATAATGACAAAAGACTCCTTAACAATGGAAATTAGATAATCGGCAGATATAAAATTATAGAATATAAAATATAATATCGTAAGATATTTCAAATGTCGCGCACCTGTCATCAATGTTTCATTGAATGTTTAAATCGTTTTGCCAATTCCAACGATACCGTACGCTCAACTTATTACCTTTTATGCTTCGCAGGCAGAAGCTTTAGATTTACATCACACACGCATTTAAAAATGACAAATAGCTCGCAAATAAGGGGTATGTTTTCAAAGCAACGCAAAATAACAAAAATTATATCTAACGTTGAAGCGTGTAATAAAAAGAAATTTGCAACTTTCGCGAACGATCATTATTCATTTAATAATTAAGCAAATCAGCGAATGCTTGCAAATGAAAACAGCATCCCAACCTTCATATAGTCCCATAAAGCCGTCTTTTGACTGAACACACATATTCTTATGTGCGCAGCATAGACGTCCGTCGTCGGTGAACCGCCAGGTCTGCGTCGATCGTCGCCTGGGGTCCGGCTTCCTCAAGGCGAGAGCGCAATAAGTAAACGGTTGTGGTGCAGTGCCTGCTATGTCCAAAACGAATATCGTGTCCGAGGCTTTAGAATGCTTGTCTCTCGGTGGACTGGAGCCTGTCTCATAAAAATTATGCACATGAAAATAATGTACGTTATCATCATGATTTCTTTGTACAAACTATGTTAAAAGTAATTATTTTCGTTGATATTCTTGTGTTACCTTCGTGTTGCAACTGTCCATCGCCGGTCATTCTCCAAAGCTGCGCTCTATCACCGTACTGTTTCCTCCGAAGAGCAACCCAACCACCAGAACCAGCTTCTAAGACTAATCTTTGAGTTTCTACATCCAGCGGATCTAAATTGCTTTCACTTGACCCGAGATCGGAATCAGTCTTGAAGGTACCTGTTGGAATAAAAGCGCGCAATCAGTATTTATTATATACACATATTTTATTTTTTATTTTATCCGCTTAAAATATAGTACCCGTGAATGCGATGTAAATAAAGTTTTCGTAAGTCAACCCTCTACCCTCTCCCAATATGTCTAAGTCGTAAGAAGCTGTCACGCTTCCGGGTGCTGTCAGTACTAAACTGGCAGTTTCTATTGATTCGTCTAGGGCGTATGGTACCGACGAATGCGGTCTCACGGTCCACTGCAAATTATCGGGAACTCTAATCTACAAATACAGATTTGCAAAAACAATTAGCTATACAATTAATAAGAATAACAGAAAGCCGATATAAATATCAATATCATGTAGTAATTTAGACACGCCACTCAAATGAGATATAAATATACCTGATTAACGAGCAAAGAAACCTCTGAGAAATTGTCTACTCTTATAGGTGGTGGCATAGTATCGGCATCAGTGAATACAATGAAGAAGGTAGTTTCCTGCAGCACTACATCCACCCGTAAAAAATGCATCTTTCCTGTTATGTCCCTGACATTAATAGTCAACGAATGATTTTCATCCAATCTGATACCGCCTGACCACATACAATTCGAAACATTAGTGATCCTGACGCAGAGCAATAAATCTTTATCCAATCGTGGCCAGTGGAAGGGCATGTAACAATCGGGCATAGTCGTTATATATGTAGCCTGGGCATCCGGATTGGACTAAAATCGATATTAAGCAATAAGACTTATCGTTCTTTGACACCATCATGATTGATGGTAACAAACGAGGTAACTTACGATAGTCGTCGTGAAACATTTCTGAGCCAGCTCCAATGTATAAGATGACTTATTATGTAACTGATACCTCGGCGATAATGTAACCACTGTAGTGGCTCTGTATCTTCCTCTTGCTGCACGAGTAGCCACACTAATCAGATAGACTATATCGGGTCTGCCATCGCGTAGACTGATTCTCAAGCGATGAACCTATAGAACATAAATGTACGATCGGCATCAAACGATTGTGGAAATGAAGAAAAATTTTTTATTTAGCAGCAAATTCTATGAACTTGTTCTTGTATGAATCAGAGGTGATATATATACTAATAGTTATAAAAAAATTAAACATATATATATATATATATATATAAAAACATACATACATACATCTGCAATATAATATATTAATTAATTGCATATAAAAATGATAAAACTGTTACAATAAAGATTGAAATAAAAATCTTACGTGAAATATACTTACGTGAATTCCAGGCTGCAAATGAAAATGCTGAGACCATTGTGGTATTCCATAATGATGAACTTCCGTTCCGACTCTTACTGACAAAGTCCTACTGGCCTCCTCGTCGCTGAACGAGAATAATAACGGCGCTACCATCCTCGCTCTCTCATGTTCCTCGAATTGTCCTGCCGCCTCAATACCGACTCCTTCTTGTCTGAACACCAACGGCAAGCCGGTCTTATTTATGATCCAATAAGGCGCGGTGATGTTGATTTGCATGGCTGCACCTTTCTCCATGACCACAGCTGCTTGCAGATAAAGCATTCTACTGGCGGAATCCAATAATTTTAGGCGAGCGGTAAAAGAACAGCTATTCAGTGGCAGTATTATCTGAAATGCGTAATTGTGTCTGGTTATCTATCGTATTACTATTAATTATTATTAAACCGTGATAGATAGTCACCAAAAAATAAAATTTAATGTGATAAAACTGTACAACTACTACTAACTGTCATACGTACCACTCCGTATCCTGGATAACCGTCCAATTGAATCGTAATTTCCAGTTGCTCATTCAAATTTGCGCAATGCAAATCCGCGCTGCAGCCGGGCGTAATTCTACCGCCTTCTACACCCGCCTCGTACATCAATTCGTACGGCAATAAGTTCGTCAGCGTTATGGGTGCCATTACTGTGATTGTGTGCGCCGGTAATACTTGCATACCGTCAGGTGGATAATTGTTTCGTCTTACGGCCACACACATCCTAAAAGAAAACAATATTAAGCTTCGCTAGCTTTATCGAGGAAAAAGCTTTGTTTCGTATACCTGAATATATTATTCTGATTAGTCCGGCAAGTAACATGGTTCTCCGTTACTTCCAATGGCTTTTTAACTACCGTCCAATCCACCGATTCCATGCAATATTGGAACAGGTAGTTAGAGATGAGTGGTTTGAAGCACATCTGCACCCCGGTATGTGTCAAAGGCACGGACATTATTGATTGTGCTGGCACTTGCAGAATTCTTCCAGTACTGGCTGAGGTCAGTGACAAGTCTGAAAAGATACAATTATTGATCAGGTTTGCTAATCGTTATCAAGGGCGAATCGCAAGAGATTAAAAAAACTGACATCCAAGTTGATTTAACGATTTCTCTATTTTGATTTCGATCGGATGAGCTAACTTGTTGGACACCTGAAGGGCTGATCTAATGGTAACTAACTTCCTAGCGGATCCTTCCAGTTCCACAGCAAATACGACTCTAGCTTTCGGTGTAATCGGCTGAAATTGAACATTATTATTATTATGACAGATAATGCTCCAAGACAAATTCTTTTTGAATAACTAAAAAAGACATATATAATACAAGTATAGTAAAGAAATATGAGACAATCTGAGATTTACGAAATAATAATTATAAATTTTTGTAAAAAATGTGTAATACCATAGGCATATTACACGGAAAGATACAAAACAATGAATATGAATAACGTTGCTCGTTTTAATGCAAATACAAGAAATATGAATATAAAATAGTGGTGTCATCTTACCTGAAACCCGGTAATGTCAGCGTTTGCGTGTCGAAAGTAAATGCCCACACGATCGACAGTCACAGGGTCCATCGGCTTCCATCCCTCGACTAGAATTGCAATCTGGTGCCTCCTGACAATATGCGTCGCATGATGCCTCATCTTTCCCCTTTCCTCAAACGTGAAAGGCATTGTGTCTCCCGGAGTCACCTCTATCCACGTATCATCTTTATCTGGGATATTTCTCGCTTGAGATGACGCTTTGCTGACATCTATCGTTTCGTCCGTAGTAGCGATAAATGTTTTAAACCAAAGCCGACAACCAGTGTCGTTCTTCAGGGCGAAAGGAATAAAAGGCGATCGACGCCGATACACCTGTCCCTTCGTCGCTGATTTGCCGACAATCGTATTTCCGTTAGACAAGTAGAAATCCTGCGTCCAGTTGTGTTTGACCAGTTGTACGAGCTCTACTAACGTCAGCGTGACGTTAACATTCACAGAATCATAGGAGTTGATTGATACGTGCAGTCTCTTCGGATCGAGTGAACTGGTAAACACCTGTTCCCAATCGATGCTCGCCCGCCAGGGTTCGATGAACGGTTCCCAGCCACTCAATACTCGATTGTAATAGTCCACGCCAATGGTGGCCGACAGCAAACCAGGCTGCTGACTCATCTTTCGCATGTTGAAGTCCGCCAGAGTAATCTCCAGAAGCGGCACGTCTGCATCACGACAGTCGTCGATGATACAAATCCGCATGCAGGATACTTGCAGCTCTATAGCCCGGAAAACCGAACCGTCATTTGCTGCGATCACCGCCTCGGGACTTGTCGGTATCGCGTTTTGCGTTAACCACAGAGCAGCATCGTCCAGCTGGCTGTCACAGCGATCCAATGCAATTCTGCAATCGGCCTCTGCGAAACCTAAAGTAATCAGCTTCAACACTTGACTGTCCATCATTTGGCTGCTCTCCATCGTTTCACTCAACCTCTGTCGCGCCCATAAAGTCTGCTTAGGAAGAGAGCTCAGCATCCTGGAGAACATAGTCACGTCGTGGTAGCTCAGTCTCACACACAATGGCTGCAGTTGGATCTCCAGGCATCTGTCTTGAGTCAGATCCAGGCTCGCTCCGACCGGGTCGATAATTGATAGAGCGGTCTCGTTCTCCAGACCTAGGATGCACGAGAATAGTTCACAATGTGAGAGATTGCAGGAGAGAGGCTTCTCGCCTTCCTGTGGCGTTGAACGGTATGACAAAACGGCAGTCGTCTTGAGAATCACGGCATTAGTGTCGAGGATCGCGGTGTCCTCGACGATGACCAGTTCGGAATCCGTGATGTTAATCTTCAGTTCAAACGGTACGGCAATCGCGGCGGTGTCGATTACTTCGGCCTCTTGATTGACAAGTGACAGATGCACAGCGCAGAGTATAGGGTCTGGTTCTGGCGAGTTCAATAACAGGAAGTCTCGCACGGCTTGCCACCAGTCCAGGATAGCAGTCAGTCGCATGCTATGCAATAAAATGGTAGTCGCTGCGTAAGCTTTACGCTTCCGATGATGTACCTCCGCTTGGACGCGGTCCTGCGCGGCCTCGGTATCGGCCGTATCTCTCAACGGTTGTAGGATTCGCGTGAATACGTTGCACTGTCGATCTACCGGCTCGTTCTGAAAACGCGTGTCTGTGATCAAGATCTCTTGCGATACCAGATCGATGTCCTGCGAACCATCGCTCAGCGAGTCCAGTGTCAGTCGAGACTTGATAAAATTGATGCACGCAAGCGCCGCGATGTTGTGACTCGGGTGCAGTTTCACTGTTACGTTTACGAGCTCGAGAGTTATGCAGGATCGGGTCCACGTTTTCGCACGGTTGTCTACGGATGGGATCGCATATTCCACCGTGTGATTCAAATCCTGCACAAGGAGGCGCAGATCGTCTAGATTCTCGCCGATGTTGTAGGACAAAAGACCGCGAATTAGCATGTACTGCTCTGGATCCAGAGCGCAGTCCATCGTCGACAATATACCGTGCACGCTGAGATCGGGTATGTCGCGGCTAATATAAGTGTCGAGATTTCGCTCAACACGCAGCTTCAGATGACACTTTTCCGTGAGCAATGAAGAGCCCATCTTCTTGACGAGAAAGCCACCTACCATCAGAGCGTCCGCATCTTCGTTCAAGCTCGAGTCGCACTTGAGTCGTCGCGCCGCGTACACGTCCATGTTGACCAGCTCAAGCAGCATCACATCCAGCAAGCAGTCCGGAACAGCTAACGAGGTGTCAAATCTATTGTGCGCTGTGAGCTCTCCCAGATCCAGCAGGATTAGTTCATCGGATCTGGAACTTACCGGTAGCAGTATCACCGGCGCACCGGCGTGCAGCTGTAACGATAGTCGCGTGCCACGCCTGTTCATATCTATAACAGCACCAACGCCGGCCCGCAAATTCCGCATGATACTCCACAGCTGCGAGAAGTGGCCAAAGAAAGCTTGTAACTCCGCCACGAATCTCTGAGTGTGAACGTAATGCACGGCAGACATCTCCAGTTTGAGTCGCGCATCGTGAGGCCGATCCTCGCAGTCAGCGTAGCTCGAGTACTGGAAGTTCAGAGCTTTCCTGCCGGATGACAGGAATCTCTCACGATAGAATCGGCCATGCGGCGTTAGGTCCAGTAATGACATCGAGCCCAATGATCCTGATACCTTGGTCTTGCCGTCCACCGTTTTGAGAATGTGCATGCTGGCATTGGACACATTGGCCTTGGCTATCTCGCGCTCCAGTTGCGTCAGTACCAGCGTCAATGATCTCACTTCTATCTCAGTTTCCGACCTCACCGGCAAATTGTCGTCCGCTTTGCTCGCGCTGGTACTATCGCTATCCGGTGTGGCTCGATGCGCGGCGATTTCGTCGTTCGCCGCTCCGGACAGGCCTGCAATTCCAAAGAAGTCAAAAACCACCATCCACGATTCCACGCTTATCACTAAGTCCAGGCAATTGAAGTCCACGGTTACCATTTTGCGATGGAACCGATCTTCCGATGCGATGCAGCCATTCTCTTCGGGATGCGTCATGGTGATGCTCATTAGTACCAAGTTCTCTTCACTGGTGATGCCGCCTGGTGATGGAGGCGGCGTGTTCGGCGTGTCAGCTGACGAGATCGCTGGTTTTCTGCGCCAATGTGCCGGAATCGCATCGTATAAGGTGTAGGTCTCCAACCGATCCGGCAAACTGCCGCGTCCAAAGGCGTTCTTGTATTGTCGCGCGAACGCGAGATCCGGACACGATTTGGAAGCGCCCGTAGGCAGTTTCGCGCGCGCGGGCGCCGATGATTGCATCATGCAACGATGTCGCGAGCCGACCGGACACAGAAGATCTTCCATCAGAAGAGATCTCAGCGCGACCTGCACGCTGGACTCGTTTCGATGTAATTTATCATACTTAACAACGAAGTCGCGCATCGACAACTCTACTAACGGCTGTTCCGAGTGCGCTTGCTTCAGTTCCACGCTGAGGATCGGCAGCTCAAACGAGACCTTCACGCAGAGGTCGAGCTTCTCCGAGTAGTCGGACACCCCGTCGATATCATCATATTCCGATACTGCGGCTGTGGCGGTTACAGCAGGCATGGAGAACAATCGATGAGTGGTGTCTAGCAGTTGCTCGTACTGGCCGCGCGACAATGATACCTTCAAAGGCGTTATCACGGCCCCGTGAACCTGCAGAATTGGACTGTTGTTCGTAAAATCGCAGTCGAGCAGGAAGCTCATACTCTGCGTTAAGGTGTTCTGTTTCTCCACCAAGATCTTCAGTGTCGTATCGTGCAGTATCGGCTTGCCCGACTCCTTGCACGAGTACATCTCCTCTGCTCTCGGCAAATTGTTTTGCGACTGCCCGATGTTAGCGGATACCTCGAGAGAGTACAGATTCATATCGCGTACCTCCAGTGTGACCTTGTGTTTCCCCATGGATCCCAAATGGGGTTCGTGTCGCAGCGACATTGTACCCAGGTGAGCAACGAATACTTGTCTGCTATGCGAGGAACGCGGTAACACGAGTACCGGGCTTTCCAGAAGCACGTCTAATCTCATCGATAGCACATTTGCGTTGTCTAGATCGACCGAGACGCTCGGCAACCGTTTACGCGGCGGGATAGTCCAATCATCGGCGTTCACCAGACCGATCGCCATATCAGTAGCGGCTGCGCTGATCTGGCGCGCAAAATTGCTCAGGTATTGCTTGAATTCATCAGCACACGAACGTAACTCCGATATCAGGTGCGGTGCGTGAGTGTACCAAACACTGGCCACGCGTATCGTGAGATCGAGATCAATTTCCGTGCAGTCCTCTTCGCTGGCTTGCCTAGTGCTGCGGTTGGCTACAAATTTGAACGCCTCCGGCTGATCGGATAGAGCGCTGAAATGCTCAAGCGGATGATGCTGCGGATCCGCCAAAGGATCCCTGCCTACACTGATTATCCGCTGATGAGTCTTTCCCGTTGGCGTTTGATCAAGAACTTGTACTCCACCAAGAGAACCCGAGATCGATGTGTTCGCGGCCAAAGTCGCCTGTATGCGCGCGTCCGACATAGTCGCCGTGGCGATCTTCTGTCCCACTAAGTGATTATCCTGCACAACCGCGCGCAGAAGTAATACATTCAGACGATGAAAGTCAAAAGTGATCTCAGTTCTCGTTGACATTAACCTTACTTCCGTACTTTGACTCGACAAGGAGTCGTCTCGGCTCGCGACATACGCCGGCCGCGACTTCTGTAATGGCAAGAGTCTTTGAAAAAAGCCTAGCAACTCCACTATCGTCTCTTGATTGGCTATGATATCCAGATTATTAAACTGTATATTTGCCATTCTCAGATTTTCCGTGGGGTCGTCTACCAGCGTCAACTCTACGACGATCAGCGCTTCCGAATCCAATTTTTCTAGGCCGACCAATGAATTGTTCCTGGGCGAATGCGGAGTCTTGATTTTGCTTACCAGAGTGGATAGGGCATTAGTCAAGGCGACGGGCGAGGTCAGTCGCGGTGGTCTTGTAGAGTCTGGTGATTCAGGCGACTCTGGTGAGACGGGTGATGTCGGCTCCGAATCTCTTAATCTACCAGAAACGCTGTCCATGCCGACATGCTTGTGGCTGGCCACTAACAGTTCGAAATCAGGTCCGAATTCTTGAAGAGCGTCAACCAAAAGCAGACCGTGGACAGAGAGCGAGACGCTCAGATCTGCCATTCTTTTGCTAAGAGCCGCCCGAACACCGGACACTTGTAACTCTGCCACACTGCGACCCCTCGACTGCAATTCAAAGGCCATCTGATCAATGATAAATTGTACCATCACTGCATGGCTTAAGGAACGATCCAGATTCTCTTCCTTTCTGGGACTCTTCGGCTCCACATTGACTGCTTCTGTCTGTGGGATGCCGGCGGAATTGGAAAAGCTCGACAGTAAGTTATAAATTAGGCGTATAGCGCCTACTTTCTGTTCGTTCACGTGCACTACTAATCTCGGCAGGTTACCAGATACCGTGACCGACGGGAAATTAGGATCCGAAGTGGTAAAGACACGTCGTTCGACTTGCAACGATATGTTGAAACGTTCAAGAAAGTGCAAGCTCGACATGCCTCTCGTGCGAACGTGCTTCCAATTGTCCTTTGTCTTACCCACTAAAATCTGCAGATCCACCAAATCGATGGAATATTGGTCGTATAATTTTTTGTGTAACTCCGTCTCGGATAGACCCTGGAAATCATGTAGGGAGCCGTTCTCCTGGCTACCGGGCGGAGTGGAACAAGGTGTCTCGAATCTCTCATCTTCGTCGTCGTCACTGATGGTCGATTCCGTTTTCAGTATTACCTGATTCAGATTCGCGTCGTTCGATAAATGTAATTTGCCAAAATCGACCATCACCACGGCCGCATTGGAATCAACGAAACTTTCAACTAATAAGATCTGTGGTGCCGAAATCTTAAACTGTAAGTCCCAAGATGAACGATATACGAAGTCACCGTCCAAGATCTGTTCCCAGTTTTTGATCAACTGCCTCCTCGTGCGACGCTTCATCGCCTGTAATCGCTGATTGGACGACGCCGATCGATGCGGTTTGCACACGAAATCTATCAGCCAATATATCACGGTTGGATTATACACGACATCCAAGGATTGCGAGTACACATGCAACAAATGATCCACGTTAATATGCAGCGGTCTTTTCTCATAAATCAGTTCGAACAGATGACGCGGCGCTTTCGTTAGTTTCTCCGACGAATTACGGACGCGCGAGGATATGCCATTGGACGCGACTTGAGGTTGCGCCAAAATGGGAAACGTGGAATTCTCCGTGAGAAAATCATGCAGGTACAACGCGCCCAGACTGATTGAGAATTTGTGCGATCCGGTTCTGGGTCGTGATTCGTAACTCAGGTTCACTCTTTCGAATTTCAATTCTATCACTGTTTTCCTATTGCTTCCGTCTTTCGCGGTGCACAACGATACCGCGCCCTGCACTAGAGCGAAATTAAACTGTCCGAACACTGTGTCGCGACGTAGAAGAGTGTCATCGTTCACAGTATCCGCTAAAACATCTAGCAACTCCCCATCGAAAGTAGTCGAACTACTTCCGTTTTGAGTTCCATTGTTGCTATGAGGCGTCTTCGAGTACCAGCCCCACCATTGTGGAAACCACTGCTCAAGCATGCCACGTCCTTGTGGAACATTCATATTAGGTTCTTGTTGTGACTTTGCAGGTTTCACTTTCTCCATAGCCAGTTCTCTTAACACGCGAAGCTCGTCAAAATTCCGCTCGTTCTCGACCTTCTCCTTCAATGTTTTAATTTCCGGAGGTAAGATCGAGGTAGGTGTGCCTAGTAGAGAAAAAAAGCAAATTTTCATCATCACAAAAGGACGCATGTAAAAATCTATTTTAAAAAAGCGATATTTATTTATACCTAACAATTTAGTGTATGCTTGAACGTAAGAAACGTTCTCTCTGGCTCTGAGAAGTACACTTTTCCATGATGGTTTCGGTTTGAGCGCATCTCTGCCAAGATGGCATCTGACAGCATACTTCCACCATTTCTTACAAGCTTTTTTAACGGGGATTATTGGCCTACAACGGCATTGTTGTTTACGGCGATCTATGCGGTCAAGCTCCTTGATACACTTGACTATCTCTTCATATTGAAGCTAAGAGAATAACTTGTTACATTGCAAGAACCAATCATGTTCAATCGTATTACAGCTATTGTTATCTGTAAGACTTACATCTGTTATAGATAATGGTACTTCATCCAAGAGCAAGTCTACTACAATACGCGGTTTATTAATAGACCTCAATGGACGTTCACTTCGGTCTCTCTTAATGTGTGCTCTTGCATTTACGGGCGATAAGATGTGCCGTTGAATCTTATTTTTGCTCATAGCAATCTAAAAATCAGACTAGTTACAAAATAATATTATTGTTATAAAATATAAGTAAATGACAGTATGATTAGCACGTTGTGTTATTAAGTGCACTGAGCTCTATATCTCTTACAGCTAAATCTCCTAGATTAAGACCACCAAAGAGTTGATCTTTCTTCACATGGTTCCAATAAACCGAAAGACTATCGAGTTCCATTAGCTTAAACGATGCATCCGTAAGATTCCAAGACGTGGAACTGGGTATCCAGCTGGCGTCACAACTTTGAGTAGTTAATGCTCCAATTGTAACACCAAATGCAATACCATTATCTGTATATAGAAAAGATCATTTATATAAAAAATAAATTTTCGTATTATATTTACCTATGTATATATGACTTCCTTTGCTTACCATCTGGTAGTGTAATACCATCTTCATACCTAATATGAACATCTTTGATATTCAACTGTAAATTTTCAATGATATTCGTTACTAGAGATGTGCCATAATTCAACCATGAGCTGTAACTCGAGGCGTAATAACCAGGATCATGCTCTATATCGGCTCTCCATCTGGCTTCCAAAGCGTCCAGTCGACTGAGTTTATATTCTAATATTGCTTGTTCCTCCACTTCGTTATCGTACTATGGATATTTATTTTTAAATTCGTTATTTGAAATATATTACATAAATTTATAGTTAAAAAATATAACATAAATATATAAAACAAAAATTCATGCTTTACATATGGTCTATTCTTTGTCGCTACACTTCTGAACTAGTGCAATTAGAATGAGACAAATATATTTTCTTTCATTCTAACTTATTGCACCAGTTCAGAAGTGCAGCGACAAAGAACAGACCAATAATCTCTTTATCAATCTAGGCTGTGTTCCAAAATTCACTGCCAGTACTGAAAATGTATAGTGCATGTAACGTATGCTGTAGATTTTCAGTCCTGGCAGTAAATTTTGGAACACAGCCCTAGTATTGAGATTTTATCAAGATTCTAAAATGACGGAAGACCATGGTAACATTTTACCTCATCCAAATTAATTGGTCCCGCCACTAAATAGAGCTGCTCTATACCTATCACCCACGACGCGGTCCTTATCTGTCTAACTGGAACTTGCAATCTGACTTTACCGATAAACCCAGCCTTGATTTCCATCGGTAGCCCAATATGACGTAGAGCCTCGCGTTTCAGGGGTAAGTTTTCCAATTCAACTTCCCCTAATGCAAAACAGACATAAGTAAACGACATACACAAGTACAGTTATAAAATTAATCGACCCTCAGATAAAAATAATATTTCTAAAGGGATAACAAAAGGGATAGCAGACGCACAAAAAAAAAATTCATTCTTCATAAATCGATGTAACATGACAAATCAGAAATATATAATTGACAAATCATCCTTCAAATGTGTATTATTTTGCATGACGTCAGAGCAAACGTTATAACGCTTTTATGACTACGATTAATGCGTAGTGCGACATAACCTCACCCGACAACAAGGCAATGCTCAGCTGATCCGTGTTGAGATTCTCCACGTATTTGCCGAGATAATTGTTCAGCACCCAAGCGACGAGTCCCTCCAACATTTTGATCGAGCGATACCTTTGCCACTGTCCAGCCGGAAATTTCTGCGCGAATACGCACAAGTGGCCTCATAGGTTATGGTCTCTTATATCTCGTGCGAACTCGCGGAATCTGCGAAATAACAGCGCGTAAGGACGACACATTCCGACGATTTATGCCCGATTCTCGCGCGACCGGTACCTTTCATATCCCGACTATCGTTGCATTCCTCATTAAAAACTCGTATTTCGCCGTGGACCTCGAGATCCATTTCAAATAACGGTTTCTGCCATTGATAACCACCGTCAACCACCAACAACCGTGACAACCACTGCTCGCGTTCGCGAAAGCACGATATTCGCGCGTCGCATACTAATCGTCCTGCGATTGGAAATACACGTTTCCGTCTACCAATCAGATCCATTCTTCGCGCCGATCGAGTTGGAATTTTGCGATACATGTCCAAAATAATATCTGACTTTTGACAATTTTCATCTTTTTTATTTCTATCGTTATTGAATGAAATATTTTGTAGCTCTCCGTCATTGTCATTATTAGAAGAAAAACTATTGGACGATATAAAAAATTGTGCCCTCAAGCGAAACGTATTTTTGAGGCGATTTTTGGCGATCGTTTGGTACATGTACCAAAGTATACCAAAGTGTACCAGGGGTTCGATTCTTGAAGTCATTCGCAAGAGAAACGTATGCGCAAATTCAGCTCTTACAGAAAAGTTGCGAGTTGATTGGTTATTGCATGACTTTTAGCCAATCAACTTGTAAATTTTCTGTAAGAGCAGAATTTGCGCATACGTTTCTCTTGCGAATGACTTCAAGAATCGAGCCCCAGAACCAATGAGATATCAGTATATAACGTTTGGTACATTTTGGTACATGTACCAAACGATCGCCAAAAATCGCCTTTTGTAATTACTATTTACCGATTGTAGCGTTTGTTCCCATCTTGTATTCCTTATATCTTTAAAATAAATAATTTTTTATGTGAGCAATAAATCCACGTTCTTTTTGTCCCGCGAGTCCATCTCGTCTACCTTCTAACTTCTTCCCGTCAGCTGATTCACTGGTGAGAGAGACGAAACGCAGCGCCAATAATTTTCAAAGCTGTCAACTTTACTTTGATCTTCGATAAGCCGCATTGTGACTTTTTGGATCGGAAATTCACTATTAAAAAGAAGAAAAAAGAAAAGAGGAAGAAGAAGAGACGAAAAGAAAGAAGAAAAAGAACACGATTTTATTTCTTTTACTGGCAGTAGTCAAGTCTGCTTTCAAACGTTCGTCGATTCTCGCGATTACACGCATATCGACCGCGTCGTGATCCCGATGTAATCGCGAGTAATCTCGGCGGATACGGGACACGAGCGGCAATCTGGCAATGTGGCACCTGCGGCAAAAAGAGGACTTCTAACCTGACCGATCAGGGTGAAGAAGCGACATTATGTCCTAGGACACACGAATTTCGCACGGCGCAGGGGAAAGAAACGCGGGTGTATTATTATATTAACTATGTCTGCATGCGGTGGACGAAGATGAATCTACCGTTGGTCGTTTTCGGGGTCCTCTGCTTCCTGGACGTATTTAGGTCCTCCTACGCGTGGGACAACGACGAGCTGGAGGTGTTTGACGTGGTCGAGGAGGTCAATCAAAATTTTTACGATGTGCTGGGCGTTACACAGGTACTTCCCTGCAGATATGTTCAAAATATACATATTTTTATGATCTCGATGTAATTGTGCGAGCCCGATTAAGATTGATTGACGCAAATTGTTTGTCTTCAGTCCGCGAACGCCTCGGAGATCAAGAAGGCTTTCAGACGCCTGTCATTGCAGCTGCATCCAGACAAAAATCCAGCGGAGGATGCGGAATTTCAGTTTAGAAAGGTACTTTAGAAACGGAGAGATACGCTAAAGTTCTTGAATTAACATTTTGACAACTTCGAACTCCTCTTTTAGTTAGTCGCTGTTTATGACGTTTTAAAAGATCCTGGGAAGCGACAAAAATATGACAATGTGCTCGTTAACGGGCTGCCGAATTGGCGATCGGCGGTGTATTACTACCGTCACGTTCGAAAAATGGGATTATTGGAGATGAGTGTTATCTTGTTCACAGTTATCACGATAGGGCAATATCTCGTAGCTTGGGCGGCGTATTTTGAAAAACGGTACACTTACGTGAGTAACACATCTTTATAACCAAGAGAGATGCCTATTTTTTAATATATAATTCATATAAAAATTATAGCACCTACTGTGTTACGATTACAGGAACAAGTTTTAGGTAGTAAACTTCAAAAGATGCAGAAGAAGAATAGAAAGAGCAAGATAGATGTTCCAGATTTAGCTGACATTTTGGAAAAGATTCCTACTCCAACTATGTGGAACACTCTTCCATTTCAATTACCAAAGTGGATAATAGGTTCCGTGATAGCTGTACCTTCTACTATTTATCTTGTCTTTCAACTTCTGAAAGAGAGGAAAGAGAAGAAAAAGCAAGAAGAAGAGGAGGCGTTGTAAGTATAAAACTTCTCTATTTCTCGCTATAACTTATATTTCTTATAAAATCCGAAATATCTATGTTTCAGAGCACAAGAGAACGAACAGCCTGAACCTGAAGTAACGTCGCGTGGCGTCAGGAAACGTAGACCTGGCTTTACTCCGCAAGAGAGGAGCGGTAGTAATTCTAAGGAAACTACAAAGAAAGAGGACTGCGATTACACGAATCACATCTATGAGAAGCCAGCGGTATCTGGTGGCTTGTGGACTGATAATGATATATTAGAACTGATAAAATATGTAAAGAAGTATCCTGGTGGAACCCCAGAACGGTGGGAAAAAATCGCGAGCGTTATGAATCGTACCGTCGCGGAAGTTACGCACATGGCCAAGAAGGTATAATTATTGTTACATCAATTTTATTTCTTAATAAATCGACTACAGAAGTTGAGTTGTGTATATTTTATTATATTAGGTGAAAGAGGAAGGTTTAAAGCCTAGTGAATCAGTGGAAGAAGTTTCTGCGGAAGAAAAACCGAAGAAGGTTAAGACCCGCAGTGAAAATGTAGTCAACACTGCTGAATGGAGTCAAGAACAGCAAAGGGCATTAGAAGCGGCCCTGACAAAATATCCCAAAGGTGCATCCATAGATAGGTGGGAAAAAATTGCGAATTGCATCGAGGGGAAAACAAAGGTGCTACTTATATTACGCATTTCTTATGGATTGTATAGAAGTTTGTAAATCCAATCTTCAGCTATCATTATAATTTCATTTATCATTATAATATATTGTTTGTTTACAGGAAGAATGTCAAGTACGCTATAAACAATTGGTGGAATTAGTGAAAAAGAAGCAGCAGTCTCAATAGTTCAATTTGTATAGAATCCTGTTTTCCCGAAAATGTACTTTGTACTTTCCAGCCAAGAAATAGTATTACTGAACAATACCATAAATGCGGAAGCGAAAAAAAGTGATAATTCTTGGTTACACAAAATATCAATTTGTCTCTTTTGACTAATTATAAATTTCCTATAGATTCTTTTATACAAATGGTATGTCAATCGTGTTACATGTAATATGCGCCCGTGAACTAACTCGGTTATTATAAGTCCAGAGATAAATTTAAGGGAAAGAATAAATTGAATAGAAAAATCTTTTCTATGTCATCTTATTAAATGTTATCGAGAATGTATTTATTTAATAAATTTAATAATTAATTAAGAGGGGAAAGACTGACAAATGTATAATCTTAAAACAAAATGCCCTCTTCTCTAAAAGACTGATTACTCAAATGTATCATACTTTATCAAAGTAGATCTTTGATAAACGTTGAAGAATATCGAAAATTTAATGTGACGAATGAATATGATTATATATTTACAATGTTTACAAGTATGTACACCACAAAACCTGTAAATAATCCTCTTTTTATAACTGCATTCTTGTATAATTCCATAATCGCATTACATTTCTCCGGTTTTATCGTAATATAATAAAATCTATTCAATATCTTCGCGATATCATATAAATTGTCTTCATTCCTTGCTTCCTAATAACAAGAGTATTTTTTTTACATGTATCAAGAATGCTATATGTTACGCGTGCAAAATAAAAATGTTCTTTGTCCTACTTATCATTGTAGATGCAAATTGTTGCATAAATACGATAAAAACACTACTTTGAGAGCTAGGATTCTGACTCTGGTCTCTATCACTACAGCTTTCAGAAAAGCAAAACGTTCAACTTTCAACTAAGCACACCGGATTACTATAACGAAACGATATTTACATAGATTATAAGATCTATATATAGCGTATATTCTTTAATTACGTCGCCTGCGAACCCGTGATATCCTCCACGCGTTCGGCTCCTCGTACTTGTTGTAGAGCGGCTCCAGTCTTTGATTCTTCTTGAACTTGCTGAGTTTGGTCGGATCGCTGAACTTGAAGAACGCGGGTGCGAACTCCACCAGCCACTTCGGATCGATTGTCGTCACCTCTCTCATGTACTCCTTGGTAGTCTGCACCAATTCGTGATAGATCACCCATTCCGGCTGGCGATTGAACAACGCGCTACTTGGATGAATGTACACCACTTGACTGTCGACTAGTGTTCTGTATCCCTCCTGCGGATCTTTCTTCGCAGCGTTCCTGAAGAATCCCGAGCACACTGCTTTCTGTATGCGCACTGTGTTCTTGCCAGCCGATACTACATCTAATTTGTGCCTGTCCATTATGCCCAGCAATTGCTTGCGCACGTCCTGGGCGCGTTTCAGTGTTCTGATCTGCACGAAATTCTCGTAACACCAAGCGTTACTCAACTTATTGTTCTTCCAAGAATTATAAACCGCTAGTAGGGTCAGGTGATCGCCTTCAGGTTGATTAAACTTGGCCTTCTTTTGATCAGCCAAGGCCTGCTTATCCTTCGGACGATAGAAGACATTCTGCACAGATAGCATACTGACGATAGTCAAGATCTCGTCGGAGCACTGAAGGTGTACACTCATAATCAGCATCTTGGATAGATTCGGCTCCAGCGGGAATTCTGCCATTCGCCGACCTAGCCGCGTCAGTAGACCTTCGTTGTCGAGAGCGCTCAAGCTGTGCAATGACTCCAATGCCATGATTAGCGATTCTACTGGCGGTGCATCCATAAAATCGAAGTGCAGAAGATCATTAATACCCATAGTCTTCAGTTGCAGCACGGTGGTGGCCAGATTCGTACGTTGTATCTCCGGAACCGGTGTGGGCAGCATCTCGTCTCTGTAAGCCCGTTCGGTATAAAGCCGATAACACTTTCCAGGCCCAGTTCTGCCGGCTCTTCCGCTTCTTTGTTTCGCCGCCGCCTGGCTAATCGGCGTCACTATAAGACTGTCCATACCGGTCTTGGAGTTGTAGACTTTCTGTTTGACAAAGCCCGGATCGACGACGTAGTATATACCGTCGATCGTCAGGCTGGTCTCGGCAATGTTCGTGGCGATGACAACCTTGCGTGAGCCGGGCGGCGCCGGCTCGAATATTCTGGTTTGCATCTCTGAAGGCAAGGCCGAATAAACCGGGAGGATAATTAGCTCCGGCACATCCGGGCCCAGTGACTTCATACGCTCGTAAAGGATCTCGCAGGCGGTGTCGATCTCCTCCTGACCGGTAAGAAAGAGCAGGATATCGCCCGGCGGCTCGCGCAAGTGGATCTGCATGACGGTGATCAGCGCGGCGTCCAAGTAATCAGTCTCTGGTTCTTTCGTGTACATTACCTCGACCTCGAATGTGCGCCCGGGTATGGTGAAGATCGGCGCCTCAAAGAAGTACTGCGAGAACTTGACCGCGTCCAGGGTAGCGCTAGTGACGATCAGTTTGAGATCGGGCCTACGTCCCACCGCCTGCTTCAGTAAGCCGAACAATACGTCCGTGTGTATCGTGCGTTCGTGCGCCTCGTCCAGCATAATTACCGAGTACGTTTTCAGATCGAGGTCCATCAGGCATTCACGTAGCAACATACCATCCGTCATGTATTTGATGCTGGTCTCCGGCCCGGTACAATCCTCAAAACGAATGGTATAGCCTACCTCCTGGCCCAAGCAGCAACCAAACTCTTCTGCTACTCTCTTGGCCACACTCATAGCCGCCACACGCCGCGGTTGCGTGCAGCCGATCTTGCCGCGCGATGTGAAACCGGCCTCCGCTAGGTATTGAGTGATCTGTGTCGTTTTACCCGAGCCGGTCTCACCGATTACGATCAGAATCTGATTGTCCGTCACTGCTTTCACCAGATCATCGCGTAGCTTGTAGATAGGCAGGCTCTGACGCTGTTCCAATAGCGTCAGATTGGTCTTTTTACCGAACGATGATTTTTTACCACCTATCACGTGCTTCTTCCACTCGGGTAGATCTTGCGTTTGTAAACCAATGCCACGCATGTTCGCTGCTAGCGTACGACTCTCCGCTTCCGGTAACGGGTCTATCCAATTCTTATTCAGGCCAGTGGGCACAGAATCCATCTCCTGCTCGCGCTGTAACATCTTCTGTTCCCTCCGCTCTTTAGCCAGAGCGCTCTGCATCATCGCTGCCTGCGCCAACGAGCCATCCGGGTTCTTCACTATCCGCACAGGACTGAGATCGCCCAGTGCTCTGCCATGACCGTGCAGGAACGGCGGTTCCTCTTCAACAAGCTCGATTTCCACGTCCTCTTCCTCGTCGTCCTCTCGCGGCAGAATGCCGGTCTCTGTGTCGAATTCTGGCAATTCGCTTCTGTCGATGCACGATGCGGCCAGCATCTGCTTGATCTCCCACTTCTCCGGCGACGATAGACGTTGCACGCGCTTCCTCGAATACGTCTCGTCCTCATCGTAGTTACCTTGAAGCTCAAGCAGGGAGGTAGGTCTATCCGGATTACGCAGGTGCTTCTCGTCCTCATCTGCTTTCGCGATCGCCACCACGGGATTTAAATCCCGCCCTGTCTCTTGATCGACATCCTTCATGCTTAAAGATACCTTCTGTCCACCAACGCTGAGAACTTTCACTAGGACCCTTTGTCCTCTGGAAACCACGTCGCTCGCGTTTGCTACTCGACCCTCCCGCCTCAATTGAGAGATATGAACTAGACCCTCCCAACGGCGTCTCAAACCTTCCAGCTGAACGAAACAGCCGAATGGCACAATGTTCGCGACCTTACCCGCATAAATCTTACCTACTTCCGGTTCCGCGGAGAGCGTTTCTTCAGCGGATCTGGATCTAGATCTGTCGGCGTCACGTTTCCTCGAGTGTCTCGCATCTCTGCGATCGCGAGACGATGATCTCTTGCGTTCCCGAGACCCGGAGCGTCTCCTGCGTGTTCTATCGCGAGATCTGTAACGTGTCCGCGATCTGGAACGCGTCCTGGATCTGTGTCGCCTCTCTTTTCGATTCGACGATCTGGATCTGTGTCGTCTCCTGTCCCTCGATCTGCTTCTGCTCTTTCTTCCTCGCTTGCTCTTTTTCTCGCCATTGTCAATCCTACCGTTACTCTTCTCGGTATTCGCAGACTGTTTCTTATTGGACGGCGCGAACGCTTCTAGGGAGGCCATAACGTCGTTGACGATATCCTCATCCTTGGCGTTGTTGGTCTCGGAACGTTGTACATCCTCATTCGGTAACGCTAGCGCTGGGAATTTTTGCGCCAATTCGTCCTGCTTACTCGAAGATTTAGACGGCTTCTCGGTGGACGCTTTTGCGGGTTTCATGTGCTGTATTATCCTGAGGAGATTAGCCATGAAGGAGTCCGAGAACTCGGCTCCATTCTCGATCAGTACCTTCTTGAACGCTGGAAATGTACTGTTCTTTTCAGCCAGGTGTATAATGAACTCGGCCAAGTCCTTGTCGTTCAGTCCCAGATGATTCTCCAATTCCGTGCAGATTTTCGACACCAAAGATAGGTGTTCTAACTTTGTAACCTCCTCCATCTTATCCCGCGATGTAGCACGCGGATACTTTGTAAACACACTTCTTAATTTCCGTTATTTAAACCTGGGTCCTTCTCGCAACTGAAAACTGATGAAGAAGTTAAATAAATAAATGCGACGGCGCTATTAGCGTCGACAAAAGCTTCTCGATTACAACGTTTAACTTTCCACTTACAACATTGCGTTAGACGCCAGAGACGAAAGTACGGCGAGTAGACGGCGGCATCTAAATTCTAACCTCTCCGTGATTCATGCCGCCTACGTTTATTTTCTTGGAACTTCATGACGAATTGTTAATCCCGTCGATAACACAGCGGCGCAAAGGCGCTGTATCACATTGGTAAAGCAGTCTATGTTATTACACACCGCAGAAGGAAAAGTGAGGTTATTTGGACCATTTGCTCAAAGATTCGGACGATGCTGCGACGAGCGTTAGATTGTTCGCGTGTAACAAAGAATTCTTTAATAAATTCAGTTTGAAAATGCAGACCAACGAGGAGGGAGGCGAAGCCACGGAGCTTCGTTCGAACGACACGGTCGAAACCGTGCGGACGGAATTAAGGAAGGCTGTCTTGGTGAAGAGAAAAGAGGATCGCGCGTCCGCCTGGAATAAGAGTCGCACTAACTTGGGGGAATATCCAGGGATTGAACCGTTCTCCACCGAGTACGTCGACGAGAGGGTGAAGCTTCTCAAGAAGAAAAGAATATCCCTCGTGGATTACAGATATTTGCCCAATGCTCTTATTCAGGTATGTATTTCACTAGAGTAATCTCTATCGAACATCTTATAAAATAGTTTGTATTTAAGATTGTGTGATGACAATTATAAAGACACAAGTAGCAAATAATAATACGTAATCTCTTATGTTCATCTCAGTCGGAGGAGAACATAAATGTCTTTTTACAAGTAGACCAAAGCTTATCCAGCCTGGTGCGTGATCTGTCCAGCAATGATCCAACTCTTCAATTATACGCAGCCAATTGCTGCTGCAATATCGCCCTGGGAAATACAAGAGCATGCACAGCATTGGGGAAAGCGGTTATTCCATATCTGGTTATCAAGCTGGAAAGCTTAAATTATGCATTGCTGGTGAGCATCTCTAATATTAAGTGAAAAACAATGAAATGAAGTAAACTTTGTTATAAACTTGAATTACATGGATTTATATTTTATTAGGATGTTTGCATTTGGACAATCGGTAACTTGGTTGCAGGCAGCAATAAAGCTTTCTCTATCTTGCACGCACAGCATTGCCTGAAATATATAATTTTACTGTTACACAATTGTGACGACTCGATTCTTCCTTTCGTAATGTATGCGCTCTTACATTACATACATGTGGGATTTCATGAGATATCGTAAGCATTATCCACTTTTACATATTGCAATACAAAAGTAGTAAAATTTGCAAGACAGAATTTAATGTTTCTGATATTTACAGGAAAAGTGAAATGTCAGAACTCGTTCAAGTTATCATAAAACGGAATGTCTTATACGAAAATCCGAATTATATTTGGTTGTTGGCTTTGTTGTCTTCTTCACCAATATGCACTGAATATTTGCACGCGATTGTACCACAAGTTGTTGATTATCTTTACTTAACATTTTCCAATTCAGATGGAATGACTCAAGTCAGCGAGGTTTGTTCCTTCTCTTTCATATAACAAAATATCATTTAAATTTTAAAACATTAAGAATTATCACATCTTTAACTTTTTCTGTTTTAGATTACGGCATCCATACGTATATTGGCTAACACATTGCATAATTCCTGCGAAGATAGAACAGATATTCTTTTGAAAAATCCGAAATACTCAAACGAGGATCTTCATCTTTTATTGAATAAATTGTTGTCACATCCTTACATGCACATTAGAAGAGAAACTCTGTGGTTAATAGGTAAATACACAATCTTTTTTAAAAAATATAGAATATGAATGAAATATAATTAATTAATTTAATAAATTGTTGCAGGAAATTTGTATAATCATAGATCATCCAGTATTGGTAAAAGTATAAGAGATCTTATACCTTTTTTATCGGCACTGAATCAAGCTTTTTCCTCAGTTGAAAATTCGTAAATGCATATTAAAATGATGTCTTCTTTAAAAAAGGTACATCATGTTTATAAAAATAACTTATAAAGTGTGTGATGTAAATATAAAAATATATATTTATAATTATTTGTATATATAATTCTAAAGATTAATTTTATTTATCTTACTGGACGGAGTATATATATATATGTATTAAGTTCCTGGATAATATAATACACTTTGTGTCTATATATGCACTTAATATTCCGTTTTCACAGGTACAAATTTTCTTAATGGATTTGAGGAAGAATATCGATTTCTTCCTATGTCTTCTATGCACGGTACTTTGACGAGGTTGAAATATATTTGTCCCATCAAATTCGCTGTTGGATGGTTAGCAGCTTTTAGGCATTGATAAAGCGCTTTATCGCAAGTACAATGTGATCTGTAAAAGATTGAACACTTGAGACTCATAGTCTTACTGATTGTGAAACAACTTTGAGTTAACAGGTAGAGATAATTCTGAAACTTGTTAAACCTAATAAGGAAGTTTAATAATTAATATAATATGATACGTTAGTTTAAAAATTCATTAAAAATTTTTATCAAAACGAATAAATTTTTTATCAATTTCTGATAAGATCTTACTTAGTGTACAGCGAATAATTAGTGAGGTTGTATCGGGTCTGCTGAGCACGTACTTTTATTGGACAGAGATCATGGTTACGACAACATCTAAAAAACATAAAAATTTATCCCATCTCTTCGATATTTTCGAAAATTGATAAGTTACGATTCTATTTCAAAAGCAACCTGTCAATGTGAGGTAGATCGCCCAAATCATGATAATTCTCGGCTATATCTCCCGTGCCACACCATTTTGTGCCTGTGAGTACATATTTCGTCTTTGTTAACAAATTTTGCAATTCTGTGAAAGTGCGGGTATTGTTTGAAAATGATATAAACTATTAACCTGGCAGAATACCGGAGAGCAGAGTGATGGAACTCGCGGCTATGCGGGTTCCTCTGCTCAATGCGTTTGTGGGCAAAGTGGACGTGGCCTCTACCTGTAGTCCTTCCAACGATTCGCACTGTTGCATGAGTCTCGTTATCTCTTGGAAGGACACAACTTGTGGACTTAAAGTCATAGACAAGTTTCGCAAAACTTCCATAGCCTCGAACGGCTCGCTAGAAGAGTCAACGATGCATGTCAAAGATTGCGCAGAATTGTAAAAAAGAACTAATGATTAAAGATATAACTGTGAAAACCGGTTTCGATCCAGTCTAATTATATAGCGGCTTTTACAATTGTGGCGATCACTTACTATACTTCGATTATATTGCAATCGTGTAGTTCATTTCTCGGACCGAGATCAACCACCGCCACCGTTTGTTCGTGATAATAAACGGCTCGTATATCGTCGTTCGTAAGCGCGACGGCACTTGGTGCGAGACCGTTCAACCCTTTGAATGTGCTTCTAAAAAACGTTGGCTGCTGAGCAGTCAAACTGCATATCGACACGACGAGGAAAACCGTCAAGTACATCGAACACATCTTTTCCTTCAAACTATCGATCCTCTTTTCGTTTTGTTATGCTATTAGTCGAGTGTAGCGTGGAGTCCGTAACTAGTAGACATAAAAAGTTATGTTTCTGAACTGTATTGAAACTAACAAAAGAGGTGTCTGCGTCTGCACATCGCAAGATTCACGCATCATCTATCAACAATCGACAGACAAAAACCGATCTATTGTGGATCCACTAATCTTATCTTCGTTCCACTTGCTAGTTATTTGGAAATAATGTTTATTGTTGTCAAGGCGGTGTGCCGCGCACGCATAAACGAACGCGCGCAACTCAACGCATTTGTAATCGCCGCACATTACGTGGTTTTATATTTCCCTAAATCCATATCTCTTATGTTTCAGAATTCACGATGCACAAAGTTTTTTATTTGAAGTCCTCATGCAAACACGAGACGAAAGAGCATTATCCAATTATTTGTGGACGTATAACGATCTTTTGAAGATTCTAAAATAAGAGAAAAGCACTTAAAATCGTTAATGAATCGTTCCCTTCGAATCATTTTACTCGAAACAAAATTAAACTTACCCCGTCGCGTTATTCGAAATATTATTTGGCACATGGTACATGTACAGATTTTTACAAAAGAAAAACAGCGGAAAATTTCGCGGAAATGCTCTTAACTCTATACAAAAATTGGCTGTTAAAAAATGAAATTAACACCCTTAACTTGACCGTTACCGTTCACGTTCGCGAGAACCAATCGACTGGTCGGACTTCCCGCACACAAACGGTGTGTCTACAATTATAACGCACCCATCCATCGGTCGTACATGGACAGACCGAACTAGTAGCCGATCGAATGACTAAAATGTGTAAGCGATGGTATGACACCCGCGTATAACTTCCCTCTCTCACGATCTCGAGGTATTACCTGGTGGTAGCAGTGACAAACGTTAGTGGGGAGACCTACATTTACACGGACTAGGACGAAGAAAGTGGGACGAAACGGCGGAATACGACTCCGCGGGTAGTAACTGCAAGTTTACAGAATCCTACAAACTTGAGGAAAAGAAAAGAGGAAAGCAATGTCTTACGGTCATTCGATTTTTTCGCGATCGTAGATAGAACTCTGCAAAAGGCATTTCACGTTTATAAAAACGACAATTGATATTTATAAAAACCATGTATTTTGCATATAAAAATCTAGGAAAACAAAAAACACAATAGTGTCTGAAAAGGCGACAGCGTCTTAAAAGTGAAAATCTTAAAACTTACGGCTTGTTTGTAATATAAAATAGAAATCACATGCCGTTTGCGAATTTTTTCGCGGTCGAAAGAGCGCCTCGATAGAAGTGTTTTTTTTTTGTACGCGATGACGATGCGAACTGCCAACGTGTTTTCACATTCTTTTGGAATGGCACTACATATCGTAAAATTTCACTCATGGCTCGTAATAAATGATTACGCAATGCGGAGAAATATTACGCGCTTCTATTAACATTTCGAAAACGATGCTAATGAGGCCGATATTTTTCTACAATTTTGCTCGGTAAATAACGATGTTTAACAGTGGCCTTGTCTCAGAGAGTGGCACGAAGGGTTTGACTTGTTCGTAGCATTCGCTGGATATTGAACTCCCATGCGAGTTGTGCTCAATGTAATGCTCACAGGAGTCGCGTTAGACAGCTGCAATCTGACTGGGCACTGTCTATATCCTGTAATAAAAAATGAAGAAGCATTATAGTCGTGCCGCGTATGAGTGTAACGCACCGATAATTTCAATAATACACGTGAACTTTGGTGATAGATGATAGGATGGAAATAGAAACGATTTGTTATCACGACTTAAGTATAAGGCACTTTTCGAGACCAAGTAATTTGTTATACAAGTAAGTAGAGGTTTCGGCTCGATTCTCGGAGTGAATTCTAATCGAGTTCCACATGTTACGACGAGAAATTAGCTCTTTTTTTAGTATCTTCTGTCCCAAACTACTCAAAACTATATATTTATTATTAAGAAACAGGAATGAATATTTATTATAACGTGCAAAGTGATTTGCATGAATCGTAATTTCTTCTATGTCGCAATTCGATTTCCGGAACGAATCATGGCTAGCTTTCACGTTTTGCGTGTTTCTTAAACGACTAGAAATCAACTTTTCCGATCTGCTAATGTCTTCCGCTTTCCAGCTGTTCAGCACTTTGCATAATCATTTGATTAACATATATTTATCGATAAAAGCTAAGGAGCAAAGCAATTATTTATGAATTGGTAGCGATATATGATTGCACCAAGTACAAGAAATATGTTTTCAATGTATAATTAAGAAGTATACGTTTTTTTATACAATCAATTACATGAGTAATATTGCTTTGTTCGTTAACTTTTATCGTAATGGACGTAATGGATATCGGCCAGAGATAAATGAGAGATGAGCAATGGGTGAGACGCGAAGATCATCGGCAAAGGAAAGGAACTACCGGCATGGTGGGGCCCGGAGCAGTGGCAGCATATAGGGTTGTTGCGCGGCCTTGGACAAAACTCAACGCTGTGCGGTTCGCCGCATCGGACGCAGCGCGGTAAGTGCCGGCAGTTGGCGGCCACGTGCCAGAAACCCTGACATCGGTAGCATTGCAGCACGCTGTCGGCCGTTTGCGATACATTCTCTTGGTACGCTTCTGGGATATTGCCTCCGTCGTTCCCCGGTGCAAGAGAATATCGCGAAGGTATACCGGACGAGCATGCGGTACCGCCACAGCTGCCGCTACGCCACCAGCGTTCTGGAATGGCATTGAAACGAGCCACCTCGAAAAAGTCTAGACCTTGACGTAGCAAGGCTTCATAATGACTCGCGTCAAACACCTGTGCGACAAAGGATATTCGATAAATATCGTTTCGACTTTCTGCAAAACCGCAATTCAATTATATTTGCAACATGTTACACATGTTATATTTTTGCATTTGTATACATATTTTATGCATCATACTTAACGATTATATACGGCAGACTTGTTTCGATCTTTATCTAGACACATTCATTTTAGTTTTTTTATTGCAAACCTACGGACTGCAAATGAGACATTTCGAAAGCTGACTTTCAAAACCGGTTGAGCGTATCTTAGCTATTTCATAGAACTCCATTACGAGAACTGGTTTACAATTACGTAGCACTATTTTTATACGAAATTAAATAATGATGCAGTCTGTGTATTTCAATTAACATACACATGTTAATTTGCTTTAATGATAAGAAATAGTCGTGACGTTGTATAAATTAGTACTTATCTTCATAATAGATGATAAAGTATTATGAGGTTAATCAAAATAGGAAATGAGCATACTTCTACTCGAACAAATTGTCGCGAACGTTCGACATTTCCAGCGACAATTCCCTGCTTCGCTAGAGCCGAATTTATATCCTGCAGCGGTATAGCCCATGGTACGTCTCTCAGAAGCACGGCTTGGCGATATCGAGAATCTCTTGCGGAGAATCGCGCTACCTGATGAAAGCAAATTATAAATCGAAAAATATTAGTTTTTAGATTTTACTTATAAGTATTTAAACAGATTATATTTAGTTAAAAATTGACGTTTTGGCATTACAATTGGCGATATAACTTCAAAAAATAATAAAATACTTGGCTATGAAATATTCCAATAGAAAACAAAGAAAATGGATAACAAAATACGCGAGAAATTTTTATATCTTAATTTTTTTAATTTGCAGCACGCAGTTCGCATGAGTAGGAAAATTCACAAAATAATTATTATTAGGCACCAAGATCCGCCGCGACCGATATTGGCCTTCTTTCATGTTCATATTTGTTTAATTTTTTTATCTCTCGCGTTGTCCGAGACATCAGGTAGAATCTGTGAGTAAACGTCATACTTGCACGGGTCCTCCGAACACTTGAGCTAAGTCGCCGCGTTGCAATAGTTTCTCGGCGTCGTTTTCTCGCATGAAAGCGGCTATAAGACCGCACGGAGTTTCAGAGACACGCCACGTTGATAGCGGTTCAGAAGCGGCGATAGCTTCCTCGAGATGAGATCGCAGCAGCTCGCAATCTAGTCAAGAAATGAACGATAAAATGTCGATCTAAAATTAAAGCGAAATTAATGGAGTCGTGCTTGCTTATTTGAATGTTATTATACGTTCATTATATATGGAACATAAATTTCGATGATTACATTAACTGTGAAATATATTACTATAATTAAATTGAATGAATTGGCATTTAATGGACTATAAATTAGATCGTAGAATGTAGTTCTTATCTTCACAATGCGACAAATATTGCATGTCACCTTGGACGCCGTTGACTTGATCCTGAAGGCCATCAGCACGCGATATGTATAAAGAGCACATAAATTGTGCCTGCTGCTGCATAACAGGAGCTTCATTATAGCGCAATGTCGGGTTTAAATCTCTTTTATCTGCTTGGTTATTTTCTCCGATCCTGTTTTGCGACGAAGAGTTCGCCGCGGCCTTCTCCATCGTGCGTGCCACGTACTCGTGACTGTAATTTGAATTTACACGTACAGATAGAATCGATTTTCTCACGGTTTCTGTTACAATATATATCGTATATCAAAAATATAATCTGTTAACAAACGTTATCGTTAACGTGTATACTAGGGTGTTTGAAAAAAAATTTTTTTTCTATTTTAGCTAAAAAGTTAGCTAGTGGGGAGATAATAATTACCCTAAAATGCCAACTCCAATAGATTTCATTTAGTGGTTCCACATTCGCCTTGAAGTTTTTCCATTTAAATAACACGGGGTATACGGTTTTTTCTCAATAAATTCGACTTATCTTCATCAAAATCAATTAAAAATATTTTTTTGCTCTTTTCCTAAGCTAAAAGATGAAAAATAGCCGTTCGAATAATAATTGTATTATTTATGTTAAAAAAAAGATAAAAAATGAAAATATGCAAAAACCGCCCTTTTTTATTTTTTATTTATTTTTCCACTACGTTCTTAGTTTACTTTGTTTTAGCAGTTATCAACACGGTCTACAGTAACTATACTGAGACTGAATTTTGAATTGTTTTAATTGATTTTGATGAAGATAAGTCGAATTTGAGAAAAAACCGCATTCTCCATGTTAGTTAAATGGGAAAATTTCAAGGCGAATGTGGAACCACTAAATGAAATCTATTGGAGTTGGCATTTTAGGGTAATTATTATCTCCCCACTAGCTAACTTTTTAGCTGAAATGCGGGCGAAAATAAAAAAAAATTTTGTTTTTAACACCCTATAGTGTATACGTTAATGTACATCGTTAATCTGTGTATTCAACATCTCGTTCCATGCTTGATTAAGGTAGTATGTCAGATGTTCGAAAATAACAGTATTGCCATAATATTTTGCTAAGATGTTTAATAATGTATTTCGTTCCTACATATGAAATTTGAAGTCAATTTACCGTATCGTTTTCAAGAAAATTATTATTATAACGTCTGTAAGACGTAATATAGACGTCTTACAGGCAGT
>NJRP01000037.1:804585-819585 GCA_003063835.1 Aphaenogaster floridana | reverse complement strand
AGATTTTAATTCAAGTAACTTCTCGTATCAGGATATATTTATTCGCTAATTTTTTAATAAGCTTCCTTCAGTCGTTAAATTCACGGAAAGGTATTAATTTTTTGTCCATAGGTTAGGTTAGGTCGCATCACGCATGTGCGAAGAATATCCCGATTGTTTAAAATACCGATGTAGCTTTACCTCAGAAGAGTCATATGGTCTAGTCTAGTTATTTGATAGTTTGTCTCGGAAGAAATGAATATTTGAAGAATAAAAGTCATATAGTTTAACGCGATTGTGTAACCTAAAATGGAGCACACTAAACCATTTTTTCTAACAGTCACGCAACGTATATTCAGCAACTGGACAGCATTAAAAGTAAGCTCTTACAATCTCTCATCTTGCGTTAAATTCTTAAGAGTAAGCATCTCAAAATGTTAATATAAGGTTTCTCGTGCATTCTGTATTTCTTTTTTTTTCTTATCATAGTCCTAACTATACGTCTGCTTTATATTTTTATTACATATGGAACAAGATACAGTAAAAACAAATAGAGTCTAATCTATTTGATGCGTGGTCTACAATAGAAGTAAGCGTAAGTAAGAGTAGGAGTAGGAAATAAAATAAATTTAATTCGCTCATGCGCTTACTCCAGTGCCTATGATTGACTCCCTCTTACTCTTACTTCTTACTCCACGTATTGTAGACGACGCTTTAAAGATAGGAGGTATATATTATATTGTAAATTTTGAAAAAAATTATCTTGTGTAATTAAAACTATTCATTTTTAGTTGGCAGTGGAACACGATATGGGTCCAATAGAAAACGCAATGGAATTCTGTCCATATATAATGGAAGTACTATATATGAATGGTTTGTTACTTCTGCTATTTTTTTTTGTTTACAACAGTGATAATATGCTGAATTACATTTTGTTATGCTTTTCTAGAGGGACTGACTAGTGGCCAGGTTGCTGCTGAACTAGAGGATTATATGGACGATCAATTTAATACAGAACTACAGGACGATAGCACTGTACAAGTAGCTGAGGAATTATTAAGATTTTATCGATATTGCATGGAAGGCAACGAGTCCACAGCAAAAATGGAATTTGAGAAATTACCGCCGATGCAATCTTGGCTGAATTCGGAACGACCTGCTCGACCTACTCGATCTCAGCCAGTAAAACCCGACAGCAACCCAGACGAGGATATGGATATAGATAGGAATGAGCAGGAGAAAGATGGGTGGACAGTGGTCACAAACAAGCGAAACAGATAACTCCCAAGTTCCTTTTGTACGAAAGATATCTTTATTCAGATTTTTGTGTATATATAAAAGAATGGAAAGACGTAAAGAGAGAAAGAGACAGGCGCTTACGTTGTAACGTGATATGCGCGCATTCGTTCCACAATCATACGAATTTCAGCACTACAATTATCTACAAAAATATTTTTACCTAAGCAGCCTTTTGAAGCATTGCTAAATATCATTTAGCAAGTGCATCTTCTGTATCTGCAAGAGAAAAATAAAGAACGAATATCTTTTCTGAACATATAGAGTTTTATAATACACTAAAATTTCGAAGATACTACCTTTCCCATTTTGGGATAGATGGACGGTATAATAACCGTTGTGATATTGCATAGCTTGACTCTTTTCCGGGCTATCTTGCCTTCTCTCGCCAGGTCCCGCCAAGCTCAGTATCACCGGCAGAAATAATAATCCGTGAAACAAACCAAACACCACTACGGACGTGATCAACTACAACAATACGAGATAAATGGCACTTTCGTTTTTTTGATAGTGATTAATAGCGTTATATCCATACCTTGAAAAAAGCTATGAAAACGTATGCTTGACTGAAACCTAACAGGACAAAGGCGAGGAATGTACTCAGACCACCATTAAACACTGCCGGTCCAATAACGTTAAACGTCATTAGTGCTCGTTCTGCAAATACAATGACAGCGTTTTAAAGCTATATGAATTATTAGAGGATCATCCTCCATACAAGAAATATCAAGATGTGCTATTACATATAATTCGCAATTTCGTTCAACCGTATTATTTAAAAATCCAGGTAGCAATAATCCGTTTAACATTAAGCACTTTTAATCAGAATCTAATTCATTTAAATATATAAAAATTTTTTATTAGTTAACTGTTTTAGTCTATAAATATTCATAAATCCTATCGAATAAAAAGTGCTTTTTTACTTAGTATTAAATAAAAAGTAAAAAAACTTCACAATGTTTATAATGCAATGTTGTTTGTGTGCTAGCAACCTTGTTTATTGCCGCTCGAGCGTATGAATTCCAATGCAATGTGCGCGGCATAATCGACTGCCAATCCGGCGCATAGCAGGATCATAATGGTCGATGATATTTCGATAGTTAGTCCCAGAAAGTACATCGAGCCTAGAAGATCAATGAGCGTGAACAGCACACAGCACATCACCCAAAACGATGCGAGTAGATTCCTGAGTAGCACCAGTGTTACTATTCCTACCGCCATTATCTCTAAACTCAAGTTCCTGATCAATTCTTCGCCGATGATCTGTAAAACCGATTAATCGATTACATACGTTTATTTTAGTCGATTAATGCCCATTTCCACCAACGTGGATTAACTTTAAACTCGGTTTAATTTGCTCTTTATCCTTTTCTAGTTCTAAGAATTAGAAAAAGATAAAGAGCAAATTAAACCGAGTTTAAAGTTAATCCACGTTGGTGGAAATGGGCATAATACATTTAAAAATTTTTAAAGAAAAGGATTTCACCTTGTTTGACGCCCATGCTATATAATCTAACGAATAAATCGCGACATGATCGTATCCCTGAGTAAAGTTCACCGATTTCACGGCGTCCCTGATGGACTGCATAGCTCGTATTTGATCGGATGACGTACTTATGGGAATGTGTTGCACTGGAATCTGCGTTGTCTGAAAGCATTCCTCGTAAGAAAATATTTCGTATCTATAGAATATAAAATGTATTGGTCTTCTTAACCTACTGTGATATTGTATTCGTTGAATGGCAATTTATTAAATTTCATATTCTGGATGTACGCTTGGCCCTTCACCGTGAACAGAAGAAATTCCGTAAGTATATTGTAATACTCGTCTTTATCCTCGATATAATGCTCTGGTGAACAATATATAATGTTATTTAATAATGTTAATTAGTAAACTCTACATTTAGAGGTAATATGTATGTCATATGAACAATTATATTTACCTTTGCCAGTAGTATCCAGCCATTCTTGATACGCCATGAACCACGGATCCAGAGTACGATTGTTGACGTATGGATTTTGCTTGAGATTGTTCAATAGCTGGAACACTGCATGGCGATCCTCGTAATAGTCCACGCCCGTTAAGTATATATTAACGTTCTTGCCATACTTTGGAAAGTATTCTGTCAATTTGTTGTTAAATCGGATAGGATAAGACTCTTGATTTAAATAGACGAGCGGATCGAAGTTCTGGTTCAATTGAAATATCGCCCATACGTTAACGCTTAGCAGGATAGCAGTGGCTAATAAGATGATTGTCTTCACTGACGTTCTCATCACGCAAGGCCCAACATATTTCTCGAAAACGAATCGTTGAAAGTTTTGCTTGCTGCACTCGTTTGGTCGCCAATTGGGTCGCGGTCGGCAACAACAGCCCTCCTTTTTCGCCGCCAATCGCCTCTCGTCGTATACCAAACAGCTAACGAAGAACGTGATTTCGTAGATGTAGAGGAATAGTATACCCATTGCGGCGAATATACAGAAGGACCTTAGAAACGGCATCACTGTCGTCATGCCGATGGCGAAGGCTACCATGTTGGTGAACGACGTCACGGTGATGGACATACCTATGAAGATAAGCGAAATATTAGTTGAAATGTTAGTTGAATTATATTGAATTATATTGTTTCAAAAGCTTTTATTTTGATGATTCTATTAATACAATCGTCAACATACAATCGTATGAGAGAGAGGACTTTTCTTATTTTTAGTTCGTCTATATTGTATTTTCGAAGTTTCCGAAATATATTCAAAATACATTTATAAATGAATTAATATAAAAGAAGCAAGCTTATAGGAGCCAACGCAGTTAATGGCGCGTAATTATTGATTATTATTTACAATAATTAGATCATACAATACAATGTCGCAAACGTTTCGACCCTGATTTGGGTCCTCTGCAGTGCATATAATAAATTGTTAAAATTTAAATTTAAACTGTCAATAAATATAAATCCGAATCCTCCACTCAAAAATATAAATCCGAATATTTTTGAGTGGAGGATTTGGATTTATATTTATTGACAGTTTAAATTTCAATTTTAATTTTAATTTTAACAATTTATTATATGCACTGAAGAGGACCCAAATCAGGATCGAAACGTTTGCGACATTGTATTGTATGATCTAATTATTGTAAACAATAAACAATAATTACGCGCCATTAACTGCGTTGGCTCCTATAAGCTTACTTTTTTTATATTAATTTTTTCTAATTGTGAGCCTTAATTAATCTTTCTATTTATAAATGATATAGCGTAGCGTGAACTCATCGCACCTGATACTTGAATGGACTTTGCTATACGGGTGGGGATGTCTAAAGACTTGTCCATCTCCGACGTAGTTTCGAGGCTTTGCATGATAATAAACATGTCGTCGACACCGATACCGAGCAGCAGAAACGGCAGGATCGGATGCACTGGACCGTAGAAATATCCCATGTAGTAGCACACTCCGTAGGATGACAAGAGAGCCTGGCCAACTACGGAGATACCCATAAGGGATAGATATATCCGTTGCTGCATCACGTTGCATCGACCGATCATCACAATCACGTAAATTGTGATGAGTGACATGCCACAAAATAACACAGTCATGTTACTATTGACTACTTCGTGCAGCATGTCCTGGTAACTACGTAGCGTCAACGCGTAGATCTCCATGCCCGGCGGTAAGGTACGATTTGAATGCAGTACTCTCTCGATGAACTCGATTTCCCATTCCGGTGAGTGCGGATTGGACTTCTTCAGCAACCAGTATAAAATTGTCGCCCTCGCGCTCTTTACCCTCCCGTTCTGGTCATATTCGACACCGCCTAGTAATGGTGCGATGTCGGATAATATGTCCTTGGTATTCCTGCATAGAGCGAATTAACATACAAAAAGGGCACAAAAAGACATATAAAAAACGAAAAGCCATTACATTGTTCATGCGTGCATTTCATCGAAACGTAATTAAAAAAAGAAGAAAAATGATTAAGTAAGAATAAGTATAATTGAATCGACGTTAAAGAAATATATAACTGCACGACACTAAATTCTCGAAAAGTAAAAGTGTTTTATTCAGAAATAAAAAACTTCTTTTTTACACAAACCAAGACACGTCAATTTGCAACATGGTACAATCCGTATTTTACATTTTATCCAAAAGTTTGAGCGATTTGATTTCATCAATTGTACTGTGCAAAATTTCAGCAACTTACGTATTTGCCAGAGTCGCGGTAACATCCTTCAGTATCCTTGTCTTTGTCAATTTATCGATATTTCTACCGTCCTTTTGCCAAATTTTCAGGAACGATTTATGGATACAGGGTTCCTTCGCCATCGTACTATTTATAATAGGAAGATACTCTTCGGGAAACTCGGTTTTATCCATAGTTTCCCACTTATCATCTTCTTGGAACCATGTAAAGTATCTGTAATACAAACGTTTTATACATAAATTCATATTAAATAATCATACTTTTATATAAAAAAGATATTTACCCAGCGCACACATCTTCCCAAGTATTATTATTTACTACTATATTCTTCACATCTCTTTCGATATCTCTGATCTGCAATTAAGTACACAATCAAAGATTATAATGCAATTAAAAAATGATTTGTAACGCGTTTCTTAATTAAATGAATATTACAAAATTAATAATCACGAGTAATTAATATTAATTAGAAAGATCTTTTTAATCTAATGCATATAGCTAGTTTAATTTAAAAGAAAAAACTCACGCGAATATACCGATTTGATTGATCTCAATGATCGTTTTTTAATTATCTTAAAATATAAGAAGGAAATTTCATTGCGACAGTTTCAAATAAAGGTGGTGATAATTAGTTTAACTATCGCGGAGAGAAGGGTGCATTAATGTAGAAAAGAACCTTCGCTGATACTCGTATAATTCATGATCGCCTATGTACCGATCGCAGCACTTCGGGATCCAGCACGTTGGGGGCAGTGACGATGACACTTTCGTGCCTGAGATCGTCTCGGAAATGCTCTTGAACCCATGCAGCATCCTTACGAAATATAGAATCGATTGGCATATAGAGTTCGACTTCGTCAATCTCCTCCTTCCAGAGTAACAATCCGAGGCCACAGATGAGATTTAGGCACAAGGAAATTATTAGCCACAGCCATGGTTTTGTGGCTATACTAAGTCCGATCCTAAAAGATACATGAAAATAAAGAAAATGGAAGACAATTAAATTCAAAATGAAGGTATAACGTCGAACAGTCGGAAGAATTTAGAATAATGAATGTACGTGTGTATGTGTGTTTTTATAACACACAAAAAAGAATAAATGAATAAATTAAATAAAAATAAATTTGATGAAGCGTCAACTCCGTATTCGAAAATGCTGTTATAGCGGGACGCTCTCTCAAATCATATAAGTTCAATCCATAATCAATGTGATCGTCAGACAATGGTAATCGATAAGCTGACTAATGCCGGAGGCAATGACCTCCGAATTATGTAAGATAGATGCGAAGATAGAAAAACATTATCAGAACTGTTAATCTTGCAGTAATCTGACTTTAGCGCTTGAATCGACAGTATTTTTCACTTTTTATTTCTGCTGGAATATTTGCTTAAATTATCGCAACTTTATTAATTTCGTTTTTTTTTTAGTTTGTTGTGTGTAGATTGTAGTAATATGTTGCTCGATATTTATAAAAAGCTTGAGATTTTAAAATCGGATTTTGCTTGCGGCTTATTGCAAATTAGATGCATTCAAGGTGACTTCAGGATTACACGCAATCAGATAGTTCCCGGTCGACATAAAACCTAACTTCTTCTTTACCAAGCCCGCTATCATCTAGGTCAATTAAGCTACTAATTAATCGCTAATTAGAGATGAGGCAGATATGCACCGTTGCACCAATGAATAGAACTCTTCAGATTGTTTTGCGTTGCTTTATAAATGAGAACTTTGACATTCTCGAACACGCTACTTCAAAGACACTTGTAAGAATGCGCAACAAGATTTCAAGAAATTATCTAATACGATGCAGGTTAAGAATTAGTTCTCATGATTCTGAGACATGCTGTGTATAATGATAAAGAAGATGTGTGAAGAAATAAAAGCAAAATACCAAAGACACTTGGAAATATTGTTGATAGTGACATTATATATATATACATAATTTTTTTTTAAGATAGCTGTTGAAAGTAATAATGTTGCGGTACATTTTCAAGTTATTTATTAGATTGGTGCAAAAAATTTGCCGCTTTTCTATTGTAAATAGAAATCGCTTTGTACTGGATAAAGTTAGAAAACCGGTGTTTTTTGAAAAGGGCATTGAGAAATTTCTTTCTAGATGAAAAAAAAGTATGTTGAAGCTCGTGATGGCAGTTTCGCATCGACTTTGCTAAAATTTTATTTTCAACTTTATTTGACAAACCTTTTGCACCAACCTAATAAAAATTAGAAAAACGTAGGATTCATATAAAGATTAATAAAACTTGAGATTTTGCAAAGTAATTTTGTTCAGGAATATTTGCCAAATTTTTAACGTTATTTATAACGTCTGTCTCATTTCTTCTCGTGCGTTTTTTAATTATACATATAATTCTGCTACATATGATTTTAGTATTTTATTGCTGTTTCTATATATATATATATACTAGAAATTCGAGTTTTGGCAACATTAGCTCTTTAGGTTCCGAGAATCTCGAAAGAGATTTTTGAAGAATCTGCTGAGGATGTGTTGTTCACAAGGCAAGTTGCTTGAACGAAAGTCTATTTCCGTAATATTCCCGTGGAATTCGCTCGATTGATAATATGAATCGTGCGATTCCGCTGCGACGTTGCGATCGCGAAAATTGGCTGAAACCCGCGCTAATATACGCGACGATATCTCGACGTCATCTACTTCTTTGGGACTGATTATCTCGACGTGTGTGACTCGAGAAATAGACTTACAGCGTCGTAAGACGCGGATGAGCAATTCGAGTCTCGACAGTCGCGTATAATCGTATAACGTACTGGACGCGGTGTCAAATTGAAATAATTTCCCTTTGTAAATAGCATCAAATGCGTCGAGATACGTGATAAGGATTATCGCGAATCGTATAAACAAATATGATCGTTCTTTTTGAAAGATAAATACCTCGACAGACTTGGACTCGATCTTTCCTTTGTCTTTGCAACTTCTCCTCCGAATTATAAATCGATAATGATAAGGATACGAATTCGGGGATCGCACCTGGTTGTCTGTTCATTTCTACCAATGAAGATTAACTTTAATCTTGGTATAACTTACTCTTTATCTTTTTTTAGTTTTTAGAATTAGAAAAAGATAAAGAGTAAGTTAAACCGATATTAAAATTAATCTACATTGGTAGAAATGGGCATCAGACATCGATAACGTGGCCAGTGTAACGTGAGAGTTAGCATAGCTCTTCGAAATAAATAGTAAATTAAACCGAGATTAAAATTAATATACATTCGTAGAAATGGGCACCAGACATCGATAACATGGCCAGTATATCGTGAGATAGCATAGCTCTTCGAAATAAATACGCACGTGACAGTACGTGTTAAAATACAAATATTAATATTTTACATTTTCATATTATCCATCGGATGTATCCCTGATTTAATTCTATAATACAAATATTAATATTTTACATTTTCATATTATGCATCGGATGTATCCCTGATTTAATTCTAACTCGTTATATGGCATCCTAATGCGTAGCTGGTATGTGACTGATCAGTGTGTGACTGATCAGTGTGACTAGTAAGTGTCTTACTATACTCAATGCGTGACTTTTTCCAATATGTGTTATATTCACACATATAGAAACATTACACATATGTGAATACTACGGTGCTTGACTATTTCATACACTGCTGGATGTTTGACTAAATTCACACGTGTTAAAGTGTGTATTTTACACACATTCCCTAGTATATTACACGTGTACATTGAGATGCAAGTGCATGACGTTTGAAAAATCATGCATTCAATATGTGTAACGCATTAATATTCACACTTTTGAAGTGTGTGACATGTTA
This sequence comes from Aphaenogaster floridana, assembly GCA_003063835.1. NCBI lineage: Eukaryota > Metazoa > Arthropoda > Insecta > Hymenoptera > Formicidae > Aphaenogaster > Aphaenogaster floridana. The sequence continues at coordinate 810,289 of NJRP01000037.1, read as the reverse complement.
ATATTCACACATGTGTGACAGGTCCACTTCTAACAGTGTGTTATCGCATACTTTCTTCGTTTTTCGTTTACAGTGGATCGACGGAGAGTAAACGCGGTAGCCGTGCACGCTTATCTCGCGGAGCTCTATTAAGCACACTTATCTCTCGCAATGTTTGCGTTTATTTTTGATAATAGCGCATAATTACGCGCGCGTAGGAGATCTTCCTCTCGCATGAAATTTAAGAGATCGCATTTTCCTCCGTCTTTCGCCGCGTATTTAGCGCGTATCGAGACGGTCTCCCGATTTACTTCCGCATGCGTAATGCAACAGCGCGAGAATCGTATGCCATGCGAAGCCAAACGAAGCGTATCCATTGCCCTTCGCGACAAGCGACAAATCGATCGACGAAATCAATTAACGAAGATCTGCGCGCTAAGGGCCTATCCAGACAAACTTGCACAGCCGCATAACCATATGCATAGAAAAAATTATCCAATCATATGTCTAATAGAAGGAAGCACGTCTTTATGCTGGACATATGACTGGATAATTTCTTCTATGCATATGGTTATGCGGCTATGCAAGTTCGTCTGCACGGAGAAAATTTTATATTAAAAATTACTATGTATGGCAGTAGCCGTGGATCATTGCTGGATTACAAAAATTTTTACTATGTTTTCACAAATGAGTTTAATAATTATTAATATAATAACATAGTAAAAATTTTTTATAATTCCAGCAATGGTCCACGGCTACTACAATTTTTAATATAAAATTTTCTCCGTGTGGTTAGACCCTAAGAGTATGCAGGGATGCATTCGGTGCATAAAACGAAAAGGCAAAAATATTACCTGAATGCGTGCGGAAAGATTCGAATTCATATGTTTTGTGTGTTAACAAATTCTTACGTTTTTATATTATTGACTATATTTATCACATTAAATATTACCTAATTACAGGGCGAAACGTTTGCCATTTATTTTAGCTTCTTTTATTGTATTATTGTATAAGCATTAAAATCTAGCTCGGACTCATTATCTGTTATTAATTGATTTTTAATCTACTGAGCCTGGATTATCATTTGATTTGCATAATATTTTATTCGCATTTTAATACGCACAGTCACGTGTATGTTTATTTCGAAGAGTTATGTTATCTCTGATGATACACACACTGGCCACGTTATCGATGTCTGACAATGAGACTACCAAGTGCGATCTCAGCGAATTCTTGTATTTATTGTAGAGAGAGGGGGGGAGGAGAGTTAACGAACCACGTGCACCGCGGATTAGAGATTAGAGGAATCAACAAAGGCTTTCGGAAGGCCTTCGCAGAAAGTATGACCGCGAACTTTGAACTCTCTGAAGGTCTCTCCGACCCCACCCGAAAGCCTCACCCTTTGACCAGACTAATCTATCTCGCGGCCATCGTGTTTGCTCCCCGTCAATCGAAAACAAAGAAGATAACGTGCAATAACAAGAATGTAAATATTAGGAATAGATAGCAATGTAATATTACTAATTAACATTATAAAAATATTAACATTACAAATTTGCATTTTAATGTATCTCGATGCGTTAATTCGCGATTAATTCTGGATGGTATAAGATATACACAGATTCGCCCTTCTAACAATGAGTTAATTTCTTTGTTTCTTCTGAAGAGAAGACGTGCTAGAAGCGTGACATGCAACAATGTAGGTCATGCAAGAGCCACAAAAACGCAGGCGGATAGACCACAAATATTACCTCGTGAAAAAAACATGCATGATGCGTAAGATTTAAGTTCTTTTGTTCGGTCGGCATTGTCAACCCGGAGCATTATGAGATGTCTTATTGTTAGGCTTTTGTATTCCAGTTGACCCATCTGACCAGAAAGCGTCATTCCTTATTCATGTGAATCCCATTACCCCTGATCTGGGCATTGATTCTGTAACTTTTCCCGCAACTCTTTTTGAAGCGTGAAAAGGGAGAATTTTTACCATTGAAGTTAATGGAGATATTTTTCACTTTTCACGTGTTCACCCTAGGGAAAGTTAAGGCCTCCGCACAATCAAAAATATAAGGAACAAGGAACAGATATTAGCGATTGAGAAGTGAAAGAAGGAAGATTCTTCTTTCTTCCTTCCTTCTAATTCTTTCTTCCGGAAGAAGAATCTTCCTTCTTCCTTCTTCCTCATCCCAATCGCTAATATCTGATCCTTGTTCCTTATTATTTTTGATTGTACGGGGGCCTTTATAGAATCGATGCTCTGGCGACGACCTTTCTTGAACAAAGCCTTCGAAATCCAATTATATCTTCCCATCGAATTATCATACAAATATCTCGACGTCTGCGTGCAGTTAGGTGCAAAGGAGAAAATGACTCTCTCCTATTGTCTCGCTCGTTTTCGTTAACTCGCGCTTTCTGCACTCGGTCTCTTTCTTTCTCCTCGCGAAACTTCATTATACGGCCGTTTCGCTCGAACCGCGGAAAGTGCAGCGAAGTGCAAACGACCGAGTCTGACGTGCGCAATTCAAGCAGAAAACGTTTCCGAGTAATTCCCAGTGTTCGTTCTTCTCGCAGTTGCACCAGCAAATGTGCTCGGACGGACGAGAAGAACGGGGAAAGAGAACGAGAATGCGTCACGATCGTAGAGTATATGTATACGCAACGGAAAGTGGGCGGCTAAACTCGGACTTCTAAACTCGGAGTTCTGCCAAATAGACGTAGACGCGGAGGTGATATAAACAATAGCGCGCGCCGCAGGCGGCCGGGAATCGAGAGCGATGGAATCGAGCGGCGCGGTGCGGCGCGGCGTTCCCCTCGGCTCCCCCTCGTCGCGTGCGCTATTGTGCGCACCCGGGGGCTCTTCCGGGCGGCAGCCAGAGGCAGGAAGGGAGAAGGGTGGACGCACCGAGGGCAGAAGAGGAAACGGTCGCGCACTTCCGCGCACTCACCGGTGGAATATCCGGTCGGAGTTGAAGTGAAAGTCAAGCAGCAGCTCCCTGCAGCGGTTCCACGTGACGGCGATCGATCCTCGTCGGCGCTCGTCGTCGTCGTCGGCCGTGGACGTCGCGGCCGCCTCCGCCGTCGCCGTCGTCGCCGTCGCCGTCGCCGCCGTCGTCACTCGACCGTCGACGCGCGTCTCCATTTCGGCGGTGCTCGCTGCCGCGTGTTCGATTGTTGACTGGCGCTCCCGCGACTGGCTTTGTTGCCTGGCCAGCCGACCCGAGTCCCGAGCGTGCGTGCGAGCGAGCGAATTCGCGGCGCTCGCGGTAGCACCGAATCCGCGCGCGGTGCACGTGCGGTATGCAGATTGCAGATGCGCGCCGCGCCGCGCCGTCGACAGTGGTTGTGACGACGACACCACCCTGACTCACATCCCGCGAGACGGTACCGCGCGTGAGAACTGAGAGTGGCCAGTGGCCACCGCGGGACAATGACGGGACGCGCCGCGGCTTCCGACCTACCTACCTACCTACTGTAATCTGTATTGAGCGAGTGACGTATCGCGCTCTCCTCTCTCTCTCTCTCTCTCTCTCTCTCTTTCTCTTGCACGGAACGTCTCTCGTTCTCCGCGGGGGAGTCGTTTATGTAATGATTATGAAAGTTCGAAAGGAAGTCCGGATGTCCAAGGCTTTCGTTTTTCAAATGCCGCCGCGAGTACTCGGATAGCTTGCAAGATAAACGGGATGTTTCGTTGGAGATTCTGATAGGGCGACCAGATCAAGAGCTCGACCTGAAAAAGGGTACATCAGTTAAGCGAGGGAGGGGAGGGGTCTAAAGTAAAATTTTACACAAAATTATAGCTGTTATTAATAAATTTTTACCAATGCCATAAATGTTGATAATCTCACAAAAGAAAATGATTTATCTATATTTATTATATTGCTTTGTAACTAAAAACATTTAATAAACTAAAGACCAAAAAATGCAACTCGCATAAATGTTATAACGATGGCATTACCGTCCCCGTGTATTATAACGATGATATTACGCATCGTCTCTGTGTGCGTAAGGGGAGGGGGAAAAAACGCTGGTGTACACAAGCTCGAAACATGAGCGCCCTTACAATTTTCTTCGAGGGAGGGGCAGAGTGTAAATGTACTTAGGGGGATTATTTTTATAAGGCTCTACCAAACGAACGTATTTTCAAATAATATTTTTTAAAGAAATATTTATGCAGATTTTTATTTTTAATTGTATAAATTTCACACAAAAAATATCTGGTTGTCAATCATAAAATTATATAAATTGAAAAAATTAAAATCCAGGGGGAGGCATATGCCCTCCCCCCCCCCCCCCCCCTCATAGACGCCCATGGCTCGAAGTCGCATCACTGACTCAAATTTTATCAAGACAAAAAAGAGTACAAATAGTACGTTTTCACGAAAAGAGTAAAAAGAGGTCAAAAGTGTCTGTACTCTTTTTTTATGATTCAAAATGAGTACATGTGTACTCTTCAAAAGAGTACGTCTGGTCACCCTAGATTCTGACGAATGAGACTTACGCAGTCCGTATGCCGCGATTTCCAGAAAGGAGTCCGCGATCACTCCGAAGTACATACGATACTTTTGCCGAAAGCACACTGTCGAATTGAGCTGAACCGCGAACTAGATCGCGCTCCCCCGGGTAGCTTCACGGTCCCGTGATCATCATGATCACCGTGATCATGCATGCACATCACATCGTACACACCATTACATCGTGCACTGCGTACAGCTGAACGCCAGCACATCGCGACTGTCGCTCAACGTGCCGTCAGACTTCAATAGTAATCGACGTTTAGTTGCCTATTGTTGTTTATCGCTTGGCGGCCGATACGCAATCAATGGCTCGCGCTTAAACGTCGAAAAGCGCGACTTGCGATTAGGGCAGCGACGATAAGCGTAATGTGCGATGTAACGTGCAAGATATTAGTACAATAACTCGCGGAGATACGTTTTATTTACGTATCACGCGCGTAAATTCTCTCAATAGTGAAGATAACGAGACGAAAGATCGCCAATGTCACGGAATGTTTGCGGCTAAGTTCGCGGCGCTCGGTGCGGATGCACCGGACGGGCTCGGTGCACGTGTACCGAGCGCTATCGAACGCGCTTGCCTCCGGACACGCGGGGAGAACGGGTAGCTGCTGGCACAGGTGCACAGGTGCACGAAAAGGAGGAGCGGGAAGTATGAGTGGACGTTTATTGCAGCCTTGGCACGGGCACTAAAAACGCAATGCCAAATGCAGATTTTCAACATTGCGCACTTAGCGCGCATGACAATAAAAAGAATTGTTTGAGCAATGATAAAAGGGCTGTAAGAGTCGAACGCAGTTAGTGGCGCGTGAATTTTTTTCTTATAAATTATATTTACTTGTAAATACTCAAGTTGCTGTCAATTACCGGACATCTCGGCTCCGTTTTGAGCCATCTTCGGCGCAATTAGACCGATAGAGAATTAATAGAGATAAGAATGGTTGTCTCTCAAAAAGAATTATGCAAAAGAATTGTGAAAAAGTCAACGTTTCCCCATAGTTTCTTTCAGGTTTCCTTTTTTCAAAAAATTCTTTATTTATATCGACACAATTGGCTAATGATAAGTTAACGTTTTTTACGACGTTTCGACCCTAGGGATTGGGTCCTTCTCAAGTAATTAGGCTATGCGTTATCATATATACATCTCACTTATAATAACATTCTTCAACAATGAAGTTTTTTGATGAAAAGATCATGAGTCAAAAAAATGTTTGATA
>NJRP01000037.1:737926-804445 GCA_003063835.1 Aphaenogaster floridana | reverse complement strand
TAGGGTCGAAACGTCGTAAAAAACGTTAACTTATCATTAGCCAATTGTGTCGATATAAATAAAGAATTTTTTGTTAAATTATTATTGGCGGACTAGTATTCTTTATTTCCGTTTTTCAGTTTACTCAAGGCCTTTGATTGCGTATTATCCCGTTATTTTTTAAGCTTGATAAAAGAAATTTGATTAACTGAGAAGAGTTTGACCTCAGGTTATCGATCTTATCTATGCCCTTGATAATTTTGTCATAAATTAAATTATAATTTAATTGCGACATATCGGAATAGTCGAGTTATCAACAGGCTAATTCTAGCGCGTGTTCCGTTGAGAATATCGTATATCATAAATTCACGTCACGGCGGGCGAGCCGTTCCGTTGAGTGCACATGCACCGAAAGCCGTGCACTTCGGTCTTCAGCACTAACATCCGTGAGAATTGTTTACGATACGCGGAGTCATTACCTTTTATTACATTATTCCTTTTTCCTCTTTTCGATTCGAGCACTGTAATCGAAACGGAATAAGTAGTTTCCTAACATACGAAGATAAAAGGAACGTAAGTGAGTTACAAAGCGGATAAACAGAAATTGCTTCCAAATTGCATACAACTTGACAAAAACTCGCCGTTGTGTAATCGTTCGAGTTGACCACGTGTACATAGAATATCTGCAGATTCTGTATGCAGTAGTCGCTATAATTAAGTACTCTTACGTAACTTAGAAACAGTAATTTAAGGCAGTGCTGTCCAAGATTTGCAATTCTGGCCATTGGCTTGATATATTGGCGTTCACGCCTGTTGCCTTCCTTTCTCTATCTCCATTAAGAAAAATAGGTGAGTCTCTAGGCGTGAACGCGCCGATATACTTCAAGCCAATTCCCAGAATTACAAATCTTGGACGGCACTGATTTAAGGAAACATCCTCTTTAACGGATGGTCCGAGGAAACAGTCGAACGCAAGACATCAGCTCCGTTCGCTTCGAATGCTCTTTGGATGCACCGATTCTCGCCTCTTCCTGATGACAAGGAAATCCACAACTACACGAAGAAAATTTTATAGTAAAAATTACTATGTATGGCAGTAGCCGTGGACCATTGCTGGAATTATAAATTATTTTTACTATGTTTTCCATAGAAAAACATAGTAAAAATTGTTGTGTATGCTCGCTACCTTACACTTTCCAAATGCGGGAAAGTGCGAAACAGTAGGTATGGTCCATCGAGAGATCCAACCGGCCGAGATAATCGCCAGCGCCAGGAAGTTCGCGACCCTGTCACTGTCCTTTCCTACGCTTAATAAATCACTCGGATAAGCCGAAGAAGCCGCTCGACGATATTACGTAACGGTCCGCGTGCAAGCGCACCGACGCATCCACGATTGCATCGGCGATTAATCATCAGTGATGCTTCCACGCCAAGATTTCCACTCGCGAAGAATAGAGACACGTCTCGCACGCTTTCCCTCGCGATCGATGAGAAGATTGACTTTATCCGTAGATCCAAACCCTGGTTGTGTCGAAAGTTTCAACTCGCTTCCGTCTTGACAAAATCGATTCCATTCTAAAGGAGAGTTCCTAGTCCAATTCGGTTAAGGTTTATTTTTTAGTGCGACGTTTGTTTAAGCTTTTGTCAATTGATTCACATGTTTTGATACACGTTTTTCATTTTTATTTATGTATTTATTTAATTAGATCTATGTGTCTGACATGTTTCTATTAATTAACCTTAATGCTGCCGGCATTTCTTCATTAAAATAGTGTTCTTTTTTTCCCAAAAATTTATCCACATAAATAACATATACACTGCGCAGAATTTCGAGATTTGTTCAGAGCCACAAAAGTGGCTTTTCCGGCAGTCTAAAGGTTAATAAACAATATATATTAACCATCTAAATTATTAAAAGGAAAAAAATTTTTTTTTGCTCGTTATTGGCCATTGACTGAATTTTATTGTTTGTACTAATACGAGCCTGACTTATTTCTCATTATTTATGTTTTAGATTTAATGTCACGTATATGATTCAACCCTTAATTCCGTTGGAATTAGATGTACAACTTCGAACTTCTAGTCTTCTAATCTTGACATTCAATTCCGCGTACGTAACTAATTGCGGCAGTTTAGTGATGTATAATGACAAACACGCGGAAGAATGGATAGTTCGTGACACCGCACGATTACGATTACAACTACAAATTACGTAGCCACGGTAAAAATGCGATAAACGCCACGCGATTAAGATCGCTTCTTGCATATTTCTAAAAAAAAATAACGATGGTATACAGATGAGTGAACGCGGGGTCATGATCCTGAATGATGAGATTCGAAGTCTCGTTTTGCAATGCGATAACATTCTCCTCGGCTGCTCCACATAAATGGACTTATCGCTCAAGTACGACCGTCCGGAGTTTACCTCGACGCGGTAATCAGTCGGGAAATTAAAGTCACGGTCAGACCGGTACATTGAGCGTCAACCGCAATGTTTGCCGGCCGATTAGAATAAATTCCGTTTGATTGTAGAGTGAAGCGTTGTCAAAGTGTACGACGCGGTCTCTTTAAAATCTCATCAGGTTCAAAAGCGGATGATCGCATTTTGGTCCAAGTGCCGGCGCCGCGGCGCGCCGTGTCGAGGCTGCACGGCAATGAACATCGCGAGATTAACGAACGGTAACTTCAGCGATTTGTTTCTGCTGCCTTTCGACATTGTCGGGTTGGCTTTCAAACGCGTCTCGACCTGGTATACTTAATCAATCACTTTGTATTGTACCCTTGCAGGAAATAGTTCCAATGCATGTCGCAAGCCGCTTAGCCCTCGGGCGAGGGAAGAGGATGAAGAAGTTTCGATTTCTTATCATTGTGCACGCTGAAAGTTGTTCTGCAGACTGCTTATCTAATTTATGGCACTCGCTATGCACGTGTACGTGAGAAAAAAGAGAGGAAAGGAAGACAGGAAGTGGAATGAAATCATCTTTGAACAAAAAGAACGGAGAACGCGGTCTTTATCTGTTGCTACTCTGCAGGAAGAAGATAAAGAAGAATATATAAGCTTTTATCTTTAGTGAAACATACTTATTCAGCAACGCATGTAATTTAATATAAATATACGTATATAAACAGTGGCGGATCCTGACGTCGATAATGGGAGGAAAGGGGTTTCGACAAAATTATTGCGCGCATATATGCTTTATGGAACGCAGCCTATATGATTAATAATAGGGATGAGAGGCGACTAACTGCATTTCATTATCTAAATTTTTTAAACGGTAGCAAAATTGATTTCTTTTAATTTGAAAAGGGGGGTTTTAACCCCAAAACCCTCTCCCCCAGAATCCGCCGCTGCATATAAATGTAAGGTTATATATAGGATAGGGTTTAAGAGTTTAAAAATTGAGATAAAGATTTGTAGAACATGTTCCATTTCTGTCATATCGTATCCGCGATCTTATTGTACATTTCTTCTCTTCAAGTTTAGTCCGACGAAAGTCCCTTAGTCTGTTTTAGTTTCTTTCTCAGATTAATAATCATTTGAGAATGATATAAATTTCTCCAGAGAAATGTCGAGAGATCTACATATATATACTCTTCGAGCAATTATTGATCAAGTAAATTATCGAGTATTATCGATCAAATAAAAAATATAAAAGTAGCAATTCTGACAAATTAAACCTCAGTCGCATGATATCGATAATGACTTCTCAACATTTAAAAAATCATTCCGTACATTAAATCGCAGTCGTTCTTAGATTACAACGTGCGGTCTCCGCAGAAAGATGTGGTTTAATCTCTGGATTAAGATATGTCAATGTGTCCAAAGATATGTATTATCTAGGTGGAATTTCAATCCTAGAGGAGCTTCCGCCGATCACGATTTAGCGATATTCTTAATCAGTGGCGTAACCAGGAGGGGGGATTAGGGGGATAAATCCCCCCCCCCGAAATTTTGGAAACAAATATGAAAATATGAGAATGAAAAGTTGAAACCCGAGAGAGAAATGAAATGATAAATGCTTTAAGGTCTAAAGAAAATGTCCTGAACGAATATTGTTATCTTATTTAATTAAAAAAGTTATGAGTTGTTCTGTGATTTTAATTTTTTTTTAATTCCCCCTCCCCCCCGAAATAAAATCCTGGCTACGCCCTTGTTTTTAATATTTTTGCTGCGAAAAATTTTGTACGCGCGAATAGTATGTCGTCCCTACACTGAAAAAAAAATTGTTCAAAAACTAAAATATTTAGTCCTATACGTTCAACTAAAACATTAGTTGGTTTAACTGAACATTAGTTGAATTAAAAAAGGTATAGTTCATTCATGTCAACCATCAAAAATTTTTAATCTAGAATTAGTTAATTCAACTAATGTTCAGTTAAACCAACTATAATGTTTTAGTTGAACGTATCGGACTAAATATTTTAGTTTTTCAACAAATTTTTTTTCTCAGTGTATGAAGTCGGTACGAGGACACCTGCATCGGTGACGATTATTCGCATCTGTCCCCGTTCGCGACGCTTATGGAGGCTAAACAAATCTCGCCGGGTCGGCCGGGTCCGCCTGAGCCCAGACTCCAGGGGGGGTCAAATAAGCGAATTGAGTTCGAGCTCCGGTGTCCCTAAGTAGGTCTTTAGCCTAGCTGGAGGACCGTTATCCGACTCGCGACCTTCGGCAAACAATTCGTCTGCGACCGTTTGTCCTTGCGCAATGATCGCGCGATCCACGGCATCGCCGTCGACCGGATCTCGCGGCACACTGCACTCATCCAACTTCCCGTACATCAGTCAGAGCGAATCGATCCGAAGACGCGATTATCGCGTTACGCCCCATTGACTCGGAGAACTATGATCGCGAACACCGGTCTAGTCAGTTTCGAGGAACCTGCGTGGTGATCGATGAATATCGGATAAGGATAACTGAACTTCATTTTTACACCGCAACTCATTATGCAAATCCGATACCCGCGAGTAACAATTGAAAGGTGCACGACATAATGGTCGCGATCAATCTTAATCTCGTGAAAATGAAAAGTTTAGTTTAAACCTACCGAGTCTCTATATATAAGAGTAGATCAAAGTCTAATGATTAAAAGATTCGGTAATTAATCATCATGTTAAGAAAATGAAAAATTTTATAATAAACCTTGGAAATGTTTTTCATTCTCTCTCTATCTATCTATCTCTTTCTCCCCTCATTTTTCTGAAGAGGAACTATCGCCTAGATAAGAAGGAAGATCGCAAAGATGGTCTTCGCCCTCGCATATATCATCCGCATACCTAGATAATCTGTAGATAATCTATCACCGCCCACACGGACTCCTACTCTTGCTAGCATCCTTTTCCGGAAATACCGATCGACCAGCCGTCCTTCGAATATTGGGGATGTCCGATGACTCGTTGACCGGTTCCTTCGTTTCGGCCCGGTCGCAACCGGTCCTCCCACGGAGCGAAACGGACGAGTGGCCAGGTAAATTACAAGGTAAACCGGCGATCGTCGACGCGGCCAAGGTGTCAAGGTAGGGAGTTCGCTCCCGGAGCGAAGTGAATGCCTTTCCCGGCTGAATCGTTCCGGCATCTCAGTGCTCCTGGTGCCGCACCGACCGATGGGACTCGACATCTCCTCGCGCGCGGTCGCGATCAAGAAGGGCGAAGGTACGTTCGTTCGGCTAGCGGTGAAGCTGATCAGGTCAAGTTCAACGATCAGCGGGTTGATTAATCGATCGCGTGTTGCGTCGTTGTCGGCCGATCGCGAGGCGAATTATATCGCCCTGGGCGAAACTCGAGCTTTAATCCCAGGAACTCTCAACTAAATCATATATACACTTGGATATCTCTCATTTATCACTTGGGTTCTTTGGGTTCATACATCCTTGAATATTAGAATATAATAATTTGTAAAACGCTGAATCCTCCGCTACGTCACAAATGCACGCATCAGAGGGTTAAAACAAAAGTAAAACATACACATACCGTACGTGAAGTTTAAAATTCCGTTAAAAAGATTCGGACGATTCATGTTTTGCCGATTATAATCTGGAATGTTTGAGTGATTTCGGAGATTATTTTACGCCCTGCGACTACACCGTTAATTAGCTTCATGATAGTGACATCATCTTTTCCGAATGCAATGAAGAATGTGAAGAATGTGAAGAATGTGCCGAATAAATTAAATATCCTTCCACAGAAATAACTCTGATGAAGTGGAATTGGTTAATCGCTCGTTTAACCCAAGAACTACGTGAAAATATCAGTTTCTAATTTATTTATCAGTTACGATGTAAAAAAAATGTAAAAAATGTATGCGATTATTATATATAATGATAGCGTGTACACGGCTAATCATACGCGAGTTGAACGCGTCTAACAAAGTGTTACGTGAGGATCATTTCATCATGCATATGAGAATCGAAGATGTATACAAATTGAAACATTAATCTTTCATAGTCGGAATATTCCAGTCATTCTGAATGTAAAACATTCAGTTACAATGTAATATCTCTTTCGATGTTAATATTCTTCTAATTTAATATCTCTTTCTATGTTAATATTCTTGTTTATTGTTGAATTTCACAAGCGACACGAATAAATTAAGGTAATGAGACGCGGGATATGTCTACGAAGCTAAACGATTGGATATTTAAATCCAAAGACTTAATAGTACTTTTAATGTCATACGAAAATGAAATATGAAATATTTGCGGATGGCTAATCGTATTGGATCGATAATCATAATTATTTGCTTTCGTGTTATTGAAGCAGACTTGACCTTACACCGAAAGTAGGGTGAATGAATGGAACCAATATGTTCTACAGACGCCTGACCGAATTTGAGGTCAATCGTAATAATTCAAATGGATATGGGTGCACTATTGAATTTCGGTCGTACACTGAATTCCCAATAGAATTAACGGTTTTAGAAAGCTGTGAAACAAGCGATGGAACAGGAATCGCACAGGAATGGTCATAAAGTCGCAGAATGATTTGCGTCAGAAACCAATTTCCAACAATCATGCGGAAAGCTATCTTTCTCTTGTCATTATTGGTAACAGTAAATTCAAATATTAATGCGCGATAATAATAAATATATCTAAAATTAATTGATTTTAGATTGCAAAGAAGATGTAATTGAGTCATTAACATTCGAAAAATCGAGAAGATTAATTCTTGTAATTTAATACTCGTAGAGAACCACAATCCGTATGGTTGATACGTAGTAATAAATAGAATACCATCTATGGCCAGTTAAGTCGTCTTACAATTTATTACATATATGTTAATTATTTACTGGTGATTTAGGAAAATTAAAGTTTCTGATTAATTCTTGTGTTAAAGATTAGTCTCTGCCTTTTACGTCTTTTAGATATGTCTGCTCTCCGAAAGTTATTAAGTAGAATCGAATGAGATGACAGAAACTTGTATACACGTGCATAATGACTCGGCTCATTTAACGAACAATCACGGACCATGTCCCGGCAACTTTTAATTGTCATGTTTCGCCAACGCGACAGCATGTCCAGACTCGGAAAAGTAGGTAATTCTCGGCAATGTAAGCGATGTCGCTGCAAAGCTCCATACAACAACAAGATGGAAGAATAAATCGATCGAGAAATAGGGAAATCGGAAGATGTCTTATCGAGTCGGGAATAGAATCGAGGAATCTTTAACTTCATCTATTAAATATAAAGCATCTTCTGAGGAGCAGAAGAATGCATCTCGCGCGTCGCGCTCTCCAACGTGACGCAGCAATCGTATACGCTTTCGAGCACGTCGCATCGGATAAACTTGGGCCCAAATACTCTCTCTCTCTCTCTCTCTCTCTCTCGAGATGGGCCAGCACGCACGTGACTAACGTGCTCGTGTTGTTCGTCACTCTCTCGCGGAACGGCTTTTCCCTTCCGTTTCGGGGTCACGTTTTAACACGCGAATACTTTCGATGAGCCGAACCTCAGCTTCTCGACTCAATATTTCATTCATTTAGAGGAAACCTACGCGATATACAAAACGTCAGTTTGACGTCTGTTTTTTTTATAAATAATATCATCTCTAGACGTTCCGGAACTCTGCTGCATAATGCAGTTTTGCTATCAGTGTCCTGATAGAATTTTGAATGTAACGGAGAAATCTTACGAGTCTCTAAAATTTCCGAAAATGGGATATCGGGACAGATCGGGTTAATTAAATATTCGCAAGTCATCGAAATCGTTTCTGCGCATTTCGTTACTTATGCTTTGCCTCTTGATCGACGAAAGTGTCACGCCGTCAACGATTTGCAAATGCGTGTTTACGGTCCTCGAGCTATCTGTTCGATTGCTCGCATCTGTCGAATCCGGCCGCTAAATGATAGCCGCTGTAAATAATGGCAAAGGACTTTGGCGAAATTGCCGCGAGGAGACATTCTCCCGTGTCGTTCCACTTACATCCTTCTACCGCGACGAGTAAAAGCAAAGTGGTGGTTCGCGGGTAGGAACGCGGGCATTTAGAGACAATCGTGATTATGTGCGCGAAGCTGCATCCCGCGAGCACCATTCCTTCTCTCTCCCGTTACAGTATGGTAAAAATCCCACGCTCGTTCGTTCCGCTGGAATAGCGGCAGTCCAATTGCCAACTCTCTTAACCCAGAACGTCGTCGTTAAAATTTGCCGCGAGAAATTTCGTCGCGAACAAAGTCTCGATGAGATATAATAACGGTTAGAGATGATTTTTTTTACGCCCGATGCAACAAATTTGACGATGAAGCTATTATTATATCAGATCTTTCATATTGTGTCTTTGACACATTAAAGTTATTTTTTCTTTTCAGAATCATGATCAGGTTCACAATCCTTGTCCTCGCGATCAACCTGGCAAATGGCCAGCTCAACTACGAGGGAAATCCGTTCACCGAGTACACCGAATACATCGCTGAGGAAAGCAATCTTTCTGAGAAGTCCGCCAGGAAAGCTGATGCCTCGATCGACCTCCCCAACTCGGGACGAGTATCGTCCCGTCCTCAGAAGTTATATCCCGTCATAGAATCCGAAAATGACGATCGCCCACAGCAAGAAACCGATAATCTTCTCAAACCACAGATTTCGTCTTCGGTCCAGACTCTTCAATCGGACGAAGTACACACGTCTGCTCGGCAGTTCCAGGACTCTTCTGGAAACTCGCCGATCAGCCAGGCGGAGGTCGCGCTGAACACGTTCCTGAACTCTAAGACACCCGAGGAGTCTCGCTTGTCTCTCGATCACTTTTTCCGCAGTCAACAGTCGCCGGAGGATCAATCGCGATCCTCGGATGCGATCATCAATCAGGAATCGTCAAAGTCAATTGAGTCCTTCAACCCTCAACGGCAATCGATCGAGTCCTTCAACCCTCAACAGCAACAGATCGAGTCTTTCAACCCTCAACGGCAACCAATCGAGTCTTTCAACCCTCAACGGCAACCAATCGAGTCTTTCAACCCTCAACAGCAACCGATCTCCCATGTCGAGCAACAGCAACCGCTGTTGGTCCCTCAGGTGAACCAGCAGCAAGTGCAGCTGACGTCGCAAGTGGACCAGGTCCAGCTAGTGCCGCAGCTAATACCACAGCTAGTCCCGCAGACCAATCAGCGGCAACAACTATTGCCGTCTGCCGGTCAGGCTTATGGCTACGTGGGACAACCGGCCATGATACAGCCCGTGATCAGGACACCCACAGGTGTCATCCTGGGACAGAAAATGTTGCAACCAGTGCCGCTTGTACCCGCTTTCCAACCCAGAAACGACATGATAACGCCAGCAATGTGGCGGGAGAGAATGAGGAGGATACGCGGGAAACCGTTCCCCTTCGCGCAATCCAGAATAGCGCCAGCATTGTACCAAGGACCAATCGCAGGTGAGGAAACGTACCTCAAAAGGAAAACGCATGACGGGCTGTTTCGATAAGAGACAAGTAGTCTTAACGTGAAGAATAACAATTTTTTGCGAATTGTGATTCAACGTAAAAGACTTATCTTTGACAGGAGATTTTATAATTGTCGAGTATTATATCCGTTACATCATATCTTTTTTCTAAGAGATAATAGTTCTTTATTCACAACAAAGCTTATTATTCTACCTCACGCCTAAAAATACTTGTCTCAAGTATATGAACATTGGTCTAGCAGAAATATGACCTTTAACTTGCTGCAAGAATGTGCGTTACGTCGTGTGTTACGTCACGTTGTATATTTTTAACAGATTTATGCGGAAAGAAAGGCTGGCTAAACACTTTTCACGGCAATCCACTCTCATCCTCTTTTTCTAAATTGATTTACACGTTCGCGAATTCATAAATCAATTGATAACTGCATAAACAAAACGTCTCATCTTCAATTATTTATGAGCTGTCACGTCCTATTATAATTCAGAAAAAACCGGTATTTCCAGGCACAACGTACTTGCTATAATGACTAACTACACGATGATCTACTGATAACTTTTTCTTTTAAAAGCGGCCTATAGCACATACTATTTTTGCTCAGTCAGCATTAACGAATATTTGTGTTACAAAACAGAGGCGTGTAGAGAACACACTTAATAAATTATATAACTCTTTTCTCTTCAATGGTATTAATCGCCTTCTGGACGTGTCTCAGTTCCCTTCAAGGCCAAGGCTCCGATGGAGGTGATTTACACGAAACCACCGGGTCTTCACCGAGGACCGCCCATCCTCAGCAACCCACCGGTTCCCTACGAGGACGCGAGCGCCTGGTTCCCCGACACCGATCAACAGCCCACCCACAAGGACGTCTATTATTCGCAGTTGTACGCACAGTCCTACGATCCTCACTATTACAACTACATCGCCACGACCGGTAAGATTCGGCCGTATCTGTACGGGAAGATAGGCAAGCATCAGGAGGAGCAGGACGACGGCATTTTGTCGGAGTTATATCGCGGTTTCAAGAAGCACGGCCTGAGGAATCTCATGACGCCGACCTTCCTGCTGGGCATGACGCTACCAGTGGTGACCCTGATGCTCTCCGCTCTCGTGCAGAAGCGATCCATCGCGCGCTCGGGCGACGCGAGGGAGCTGGACCAGGAGGACGCTCTGCAGGAATACCTCGAGAGGTTGCAGAGGGCGATGGAGTGTTACGCCGGTAGGAATTCTCGAGATGCAAAGCTAGACGGATGCTAGAATCACGGATGTATCCTGATGCTAAATGAGTGACTTGCACTTGTACGGGTGACGCGCGAAGAAGCATGAAGTAGCAATCAGCATTAAGAATTGCATTAGTTATTCAGGTGGCTATATAAATATAAAAATTTAAAATGTCATTTTAACATTTAAACTATTTTTACATTAATATTGGAATATCGGACTCTTCTTCCGCGCATTATCTTGCACTTCCATTTCACTCAACGCCAGTTAGACGTGATTCTGGGATTCGTTTATTTAACGCGATGTTACGCCTAGTTTGAAGTAAGACTCAGCCGCGTTTTGCGATAAACGCATAGCGAGAATAAGAATTTTTGTACTTAAATCGTGATAAAGATGCTACTCTTAAAATCGCGCGTGCTTGTAGACATAAACGTGTAACTGCATTTGAGCGGAGACCGGCCATGTTGATCAAATACGATAGTTGCAGTCTATTGCGATCTCAGGAAGATCTCGTGAACGCAACGTATCATATAGAATTCCTAAAACAAATTACGCTATATGAATTGCAATGTACAATAAACAAAAGTAACGCGTTTCGATTGCAACGCGCATTGAAAGAGAAAGCAACGCAATTTTTCTTAGGAGAAAGGTTTTACGCAGATATTTTAATTTCCGTACGATCAAACGGCCGTTTCCGGCGGGGCGCGTGAAAAACGACGTTTTGCACACGCGGCTCACATTATATCCGTCGTGCTACCATACGCGATCACTGTAACACAAGTCTAATGACACGCGAGCGTTCCCGCGATGTGTTATTAGTGCGTTACGCAAGAACCACGTCTCTCCCCTGTCTGTCGCAACCCGTTAGTTACTGTACTAAAAAAAAAGATGAAGAAAGATAACAACTGCTAAGGCTACTCTTCGTTTCTTCCGGATTAAATTTAGAAGAATTAAATAGCGAAATGCGAGCCAGACTTGCCAATGTTACTGCATCGAACTCTGTATATACAACTGTGCATCTAATATACAAAGATATATGTCATATATAATACACTCGCGTTAATTAAAGCATATGCTGTGCGTACTTTGTTTACTCTGTTCCTGGCGCAACGAACATTTCCCACATTATCCATCAACTCCGGGAAATCGAGCGCAGAAATCTTGCTTTCTTTTCTTTTTGGGGGTAGAAGGGGAAGAGGGGCACGATAGTGAAATCTTTCGTGAGAACTAAACTTTCGTGTTTCAATCATCATTGCACCTGTTCGCCGGATGAAGATAAATTGAAGGGGAGAAAGAATTAAGTAACCAAGGCCCATATTTATAGTCGTTTCTCAAATCTCGTCTCAAGAGCGTATTAGATGAGATACTCGGATTAGAGTTTCATGTCTTGAGATGCGGACGGTTCAAATAGTTACATTTTGATTAAAGATCAACTGAGACTGTCAATCCAATCAATCCTGTCAATTGTTAATCCAATTCATTTTACTTAACCTGTAATTAAGTACTTTTTTATTATTATTAAATTATTATTAAATTATTTTGTAAATAATTCTGTCAACTTTTCCTCAAGTCACCTTCAAACCACACTTGAGTGATACGCAATTTTTCCCGACTGAAATCTTATTTAGCTGATACGAAATCTAAATGCGATCTTTTCTCAAGTAGCGATTATTGAAATGCGATAAGTACAACTCAAGCTGCATCTCAAGACAAACTTCCTCTGACAAGTAACACTACCCAAGTGTCACACGCCAATTTGAATAAAACCTTTTCAAATTTGTAGTTCCCAAAAAAATAATTGACACGTATATTTTTATATCGGCAATGAAGCAGTTCTAAGGGTAGAAATTAACCCTCAACCCTTTAACGTCTTATATGGTACATTTAATCACGTGAACCAATTAAGGCGAAAATTGGTATATGAATGTTTTTAAAGTTACTGATTACGAAACTGAGGTCAAATTTTTTAAATTCAAAATGGCGGATCTAATATGACGGATTGAATTTTTAAAAAACGATCAAATTTGCTTAAAACTTGTTACTCGGGGGTTTTTGGGGTCGCTGATTACGAATATAACATAACATTTTCAAAATTGCATATAAGTGTATTCTTTCCTAATAAAATTCAAAATCGTATTGAATCCGCTATTTTAAATTTTTAAAAAATTGACCTTATTTTTGCAATCAGTGACTTTAAAAATCTCCAAGTAACAAGTTTCAAGAAAATTTGATCGATTTATTAAAATTCAGTCCGCTATATTGGATCCGACTGTTTAAATTTTGAAAATGTTATGTTATATTCGTAATCAGCGACCCCAAAAACCCCCGAGTAACAAGTTTTAAGCAAATTTGATCGTTTTTTTAAAATTCAGTTCGCCATATTAGATCCGCCATTTTGAATTTAAAAAATTTGACCTCAGTTTCGTAATCAGTAACCCAATTTTCGCCTTAATTGGTTCACGTGATTAAATGTACCATATAAGACGTTAAAGGGTTGAGGGTTAATTTCTTAGAACTGCTTCATTGCCGATATAAAAATATACGTGTCAATTATTTTTTTGGGAACTACAAATTTGAAAAGGTTTTATTCAAATTGGCGTGTGACACTTGGGTAGTGTTACTTGTGAGTATCTCTATTGAATCGAGATTACAAACGAATATCAAATTGACTCTCAACATTCATTATAAAACCATATTACGTCTCAAGACTGGTTTTTTAGCTGAGTTTCTCAACAGAATCACGACTATATATACGGGCCTTATTAGTAATCCAATATTAATTAATTATTTATTCTCTGATGTGAATGCGATGTCCTTCGTTTCGCGAAGATTGTTCTACACGGGCGTGAATAATTGAGTTACTCTCGTTGGAAGGGATGAGACAGAGAAGTGACTTATCTCCATCCTGCGATGCAATTGAACGCGAAGCAAGAGTGGAACTTCGAATTCTAATCTTAAACGCGCGTTGCAACCCACGCCTTTTATAGACGGTCGCCTAATTTACGAGCTTATTAATATATTAGTTCGGGCTAACGTAATTGACCTTGCTGTTAAATTGCTAATCCGGCATCGCACGCTGGAACTGCCGTGCATTCAAGCTATCGCGTCTGTTGAAAACTATATCACACAAGTTATGAGTGCATTTTTTCATTACATTATAATGCAACGTGCACATTAAAAAAAACCGATAAAATGATGATCTATGCAGAAAGATTTATCGCAAGTATGCAAAGTTAAATGCAATTAAATGCAATTATAGTTTCAAGAAAAAAATCCTCGCGCGTGTATAACTTTTTAAATAATTTAAAGTGATATCTCTTTTGTTTATCAATCGCGAACGGATTTGTTATCTATTCCATGACAGTGTATTAAGTCTATAAAATTAAGTTTTTCGTTATCTTGAAAATATAACATTAACAAAATATAACAAAATAGCACATTGTTCCGCGTCGCTGAACGCGGAACAATGTGCTATTTAATAAAATATTATAATTGTATCGAGAATGGATTTAGTTTTAACGACTCGAACGTGGTAAGTTTTGCTATCGCCTTTTATTTTACTAGTAGATACGAAAATAATAAAAAATTAATAATTAAGTGATCAAAATTAAATATTATAAATAATATATAAAATAAAAATTATTTCTATGTATGCAATAACTGAAAATGTAGGTAAGGAAAATTAATTGACAACACATTGACTATATATTATAGAATAAATACTGCTTGTATAAGGATGAGCTGTATGTTTACAGTTTAGAAAGTAATACTAATCGGATCGACGTATCTGGTCATGCCGGTTATGCCAGTTCTGTCCTGACGGAACGCGATATATTACGATACTTCCACAGTGCAGCTCTCAATCTAGAACACTAAAAACCTGTCAGCGTATAAACCGTTAACAATAAAATGTAGGTCACGTATACGGGTACCTGTTTTTAATTAGCGAAACCAACAAAGTTGTCGAATATAAAAACCGTGACATTCCTATCCTTCGTGATATTCAAACATTTTCATAAATCATAATCTCATGCTTTATATATACACGTTATCTACAATTATATGACTACTAAAAATTAATATTATAGATACTTCTATTGTTCATAAGATTATTTATTAATTGAATATTATCGAATATCTTTTTGGAAATTTTCCTAAAAAATAATTTCTTGAAAAGCTTTTCTAGAATACGTGTGAATGAAAATTAATTTAAAAAACATCTAGCAAAAAAAAAAAAACATGTAATGTTCAATACTTATTAATTTATGGGCCTTTATTGGTAAATGCTTTTGAGTGCCACGTTTTCGCTCTTATTTCTAAGCTGCAAGAATATGGAATTAAAATTTCACGGAAATAATTTCGTCTGTTAATGGATTGAATTAGCCGTTGTGGCTACCAGGAGTACCAGACACTTTCGTGGCTGGTATCAGGTTGGTGTGAACGGACTTACTTATGTCGTATGAACTTACTTAGGCCGCCCGAATCGTTGCCAAATTGATTGCAATCGAATTATTTAATCGAACGTTTGATGGCTCAGCCCAAGGGTCATGAGACCCAGCCGTCGTGTTGTCTGTGGGATGAATAATTATACTTGCTGCTGACAAGGCCAGCGTGCAAATTGTGCATTGTACAAGATAGACATTACACGTGATGGATACTAATCGCAAGTTTCGAAGAAATTAAAAATACAAAAAATTTGACATATATTTAAAACAATATTCCACGGGATTCGATTCAGTTGAAGGCCACAAAGGCGGTGGGTGAAATAAACAAACCTGTGATTTATTAAAATAAATTCTAATTTGCTCCATAAAAGTCACAGAGGCTACATCATGAGAATTTTACATTTGATATAGTTAGGAGATATAATATTGATATTGCCCTCGATGAAACGCGACACTTTCTACACATATAATAACTGTCTTGAATATAAGAGAGATACACCATACTAAAGTATATATTTTGCATGTGTGTGAATATGAGGAATATGTAAATAATTATACATGTATATATATTATACAACTACATAAATATATATATATATATATATATATATATAATTTTGTAATTTTAAATATATATTTATTTATATGTGAATGTATAAAAATATATAATTTTAGAAAATTATTAAAAATTATATATACATGTGTGTATGTATATAGATGTGTTTGTATTTAGTATAGTGTATCTCTTTTCTTCGTCAACTATTAAGTGATGCTGGTGACAGAGGCAGAGGCTTTTATTGGCATGTAATCGCCGTAGCTTTGACCGTTGCACGATATCTCATTGTCGCGAATGAATAATAAGCCGGTTTGTTCACGATATTCATTTAAACTCTATTTAACTGGTCAGTCTTTGTCTCGACGGACATTAACGCGTTGTTGGTGATTATATTTGATTTTATCGTTGTGTCAAAATCGCACCGTGTAAGGGCAAGTACAAAATATAAATGTGCGTTTTTTATCTTCGGATTAGCTCGTCAATTCATGCGACTTTTATACACAGAATGTTTCAACACGCACAAATGGCACTTTAAGGATAAGTATTTCAGTTTAGAGTCGATTCATTTTAGCAAAAATGTTAAATAATTCGTTTCTAAAAAATTATCTACACATTTCGAGATCTTATACAAAAAAATGAATGAATCGAGAAGAATAGACAGGAATTTACTCTGTAGAGTTCAGATCTTCAAAATTAAAAAGTTAGAAATTAAAGTCCTAAAATTATTTTTAAAAATCTTTTACAACTTTTATGTACCAGTCTTTGCTTCCAAAAATTAACGTAATTTCGCAAAATAAATTCTTGTCGATTGTTTTGAATTCATTTTAGTAGATTTATTTTTCGTGACCAATGATAACAATTCTCCTTGGTCTTGGTTTGTAACAACAAAAAAATCTTTCTATACTTTTTTTTTATTTACTCGCATTCGGCTAACGAGCTGCATTTCAAGACTAGACCTGACTATATATGTATATGTATATATATATAATAAAGTATAATCTATATTACTTTTAGTATAGATTATTCTTTTGCATATAATGCTCGAGACACAGTATGTCAGCTGTGAATTTTAAGAGCAATCGGATCGAAATTATGCCTACTATGGGAGCGTTATACGTATCACTTTGCATATCTTGCATTGCTTTCGACTAAGCGAGGCGTAGAGCACAGTGCACTTTGCTCAGCATATGTTCATCTCTCAGTTTACCGTACAACTACAATATAATTATCTATAATAATCGTGTTTAAAGATGGCTCACGTACAATGTGTCGAATAATCTAAAATAAAATTTCTGCATATAGCAAATAGCTACAAAAATAAGCGTGTACGAGACCGTTGTCGAACCAAGTTTTACTTTAATAGTCATAAATGTACTAAAATTCATAATAAAAATCCTTTATATATAGTATATATGCATGTGTTTATCGCCTCAACTGTATGTACAATAATATGGCAATATCTTTTTTTATTGTTCTATCTACAATATAAATTAATCTGAATTTATTTCGTTCTTACGTATAATTCTAATTCTGTTCTTTAATTGATACAGTTCGCTAAAACGCGATAGAACCCGTTTTTTTTTGGTTAAATAGGCAGTTTAAAAGAATCAGAAAGATATTGAAAAAGGAGCAAACTAAATATATTACACTTTCATAACGTATTATAGCCTCTCCTGCTATTTTCTGTTTCTCTGTTGCGAAATATCGTCTAACACTTTCTAAAAGATTATTTGCTATAATACTCGTTATCTTGCACACTCCTCTTTCTTTCTCTTTTTCTCCGGCGATATAAGGATACAAATATCCCAAGGTTATCTATTATGCGCTAACTCATTCAAACTTTTCTTCCTTAAACGCGAGATCGATAGCTTGCCCGACGTCCTTTACAATAAATGCCGGCTTACATAAACCATCGTCAACTGGCAAGAAATCCCTGGGACTATGTTCGGGTATAAACTTGGAATCTCGCTGGTGCACGCCAGTCTCGACTAAAATACTAATGCAGGCCTTCGCACTGGGATCCCTCATGTTCTTCCCAAGGAGTTTCTCTAGGCTGCGGGATTTAGTACCCTCTCCGGACTCGTAACAGGATAAATACTTGTCATACAGATTCGCGCCGAAAATGTCGGTATTGATATTGTCGCTGTAAAAATCGTATGCAAATTATTCCATACTGTATTATTTTATAATATATTATACAAACAAAATATTTATCAACGCGTTTAATTAATGTTTTTTTTTCGATACACACCCGATAGCATAAATCGTGTTGATATTGTTAATCCCAATGCTCCTGGCGTGATTAACGAGCATTTGATTGGCATGGTAATACGTAATCTCACTAGGTTTTCCGACTAGAGCAGCGTATGTCATGTCCTTGCCTGTAACCTTCTTGTACAAGTTCTCGAGACACAATAAGAAAGCACCGTGGCCATATCGGGGAATCGGCGCCTCCGATGCCCACAGCAAATCCATGTTGCATGCCAACACTGGAATGTGCGGATATGGAATAGCAGTAGGCAATCCTGTGGGCATCCCGTTGGTAACTAGAAGATCTACCATTAATTGCAATGGTGTTTCCCAATTTGTCGGCTCGCTCAAGAGCAAGATACCCTCGATTTGTGGGAAATTTGGATCCATTGGACCGCAAATCGGATTTCTTTTCTTCACGTTTATGTAATCTAAGCACGGAAAGTTCTTCACTAATTCTTCTATAGTTGTTGTCTTCTTGAAGCCTAATTCTCGTGCTATATCTGTTATTGGACCTTGTCCCGATATGAGCACTTGTTTATTGTGAAGATAATCAAACATTTGCAATGGTGAGTGAGCCAGGACAACTTGAGACTCTGTGACTTCGACGCCTATCCATTTTGACAACTCTGCCGCCTTCTGACTGCGCAGTGAATTTCCGCTGTTAGTAACGAACAGTGTGGGGACACGAAATTTCCCATTGTCCCCTCGAAGCCGTTTGAAAGACTCTTTTACCGGTGGTAGTATTTGTTTTCCACGTATTATGACACCGTCAATATCAAAAAGTAAACCGAATTTTGGTTTTGTACTTAAATGCTGCAAACAGAAAAAATAAACCTATGTTATTTAAGGTTGAACATAACACATTTGTACAGTTGAAGTTCTATAAATAGAGTATGAAAAATGCAGAGTTTTACATTTGTAATGCTAAATTATTTTTCAAATATAAAGATCGAGCAATGAGAGTGCAGCGCGGTACTCAGTGCGCAATAATTCAACTACGTTGATTATTCATTATATTAAGTTTAATGTATTAAAAAAATTTTTCGAACGTTTCGGTTACATTTGGAGCCATCCTCGGCGAAATGAAACATAGTAAATTCAAGATCGAGATCCAAACGCTCATGATACCAAGAGGGGAG
The DNA here is from genome assembly GCA_003063835.1 of Aphaenogaster floridana. Lineage (NCBI taxonomy): Eukaryota > Metazoa > Arthropoda > Insecta > Hymenoptera > Formicidae > Aphaenogaster > Aphaenogaster floridana. Next base: position 784,967 of record NJRP01000037.1, on the reverse strand, counting down.
TCAATCCATTCCTGTGTCCATTCCCAATCAATCACCGTGGTTGGATAATCAAGTGACGATTAAAAAACGTTAATTGTGGCCTGGGTTTAGAAAGCAAATTGAAAATTTTGTTTGGGAATGACGAATTAAGAAACTAAAAAGATAACTCACCCCAAAGGCCATGAGCGTGAGAACCATTCTCTCAGTCACAAAAATAAAATTTCGCAGTCTAATACATAAGTCGCACAGTAAAAAATTAAATAGAGTCCGATGGATCGCAGACAATAAATTCACGTACATATATAGTCAGAAGGATGTCAGAGAGTGAATGCGAACAAAGTGTGTCGGAATTGAACCGTCAGTAATTGTGAAGATTAATCTGATATGAGTTACGAATAAATAAGCATAATACATTGTTTAGATGTAAATAGAAAATAAATAAATATAATTCGTATGGTATAAAATTAACATAGATGAACAACCAAATAATAACTCACAAATAAATTCATAAAATAAAAACCAACGACTTTAAAATTAAATTTTTAGATTGTCAAGTACGGAAGCATAGGCGTGGTGTAGACACTCAGTGTCTATTTTTGTCAATTTTAAATTATTTATATTTCTATTATCAAGTGGCATGAATACACATACAAAAATATCTTTATTTCAAAAGTATATGTGATTAATATATTAATATATTAATAGAAAAACTATAATTCTGTTTAAGAGCGCATCTAAATAAATTTGACATATATATATTTTTATACAAAGGTAGTTTTGCAAATTATAAAAAAAAATACAAAGTAATATAAATTGTATTAAAATGATATGATAAATCATATTTAATAACAATATTATAAATACTACAGTACTTTTAAAAAATAGAAATACCAATAAAAATAATCTATAAAATCTGATTGATCAAAAAATTTAATTCAAATTTTGAAAAAAAGCTCGAGAACTTTGAACGAGAACACTTGTATCATCAAGGTATCGATAAATTATTGTTTATCAGTGCTTAATGATAAGTAAGGAAAGATTGACATCAAATGAGTCGATGGAAAGGCAAACACGACCTTTGATAACATTCCATAGTGTATACCTTCGTCGGAGAGTATGCGTTGCATACATACAACTAAAAATAATGCGTCGCACAATGACAAAGTTATGAAAGAGCATTATGTAAAATAAGAACAATAATAACGCGTACAGTGGTGACACGTACGCGCGATCGCGATTTCGAGCGTGTCGAAATAAGAAAGAAGAGAGAAGGAACAAGAGATCGACGGCCGTAAACAGAAAAGGATGGAGATCGCACGGACAGATCGGTGACAGCCGCGCTCGAAAAAGAAAACGGCGAAAGTGGCGGGGAAACTCACTCGGACTCCGGTGAATCTCGCGACGTCCAGCCGCAGCAAGACGTTGGCGATCGCCATGTCTTCCCTTTTCTTTTTCAATTAGGCGAATTAGGCTAACGGCGAGGCGACGACGTGCGCGCGCGACGACCTCAACACGCTCGCGGGCCGCCTGTCGCGGCTCGATTATGCATAACGACGCGCTTTGAGGTTATGACGACCTCGCGGCGCACACTTCGCACGTACTGTTTGCACGTGCCGTAAGAGGACATGACAGTGCGATAAATGGGCGGGGAAGAGGGAGTTCCTTCTCTCAGCTGCGCTTCCCTGCACTTTCTGCGTTCAAAGATAAAGAGGTTTGTTCTGCAAAAATTGTTTGAGGGTTGCTGACGCGTACGCTGACGCAACCTGCTGCGTCTGGTGAATCATTCAGTAACGGGTCGAGGAGCCCAACATCTACCGTATTTGATATTTTGGCCGTATCGGCCCTCTATGGGTCCGGGTGCCATAACAGAGAAGAAGAAGAAGAAAGAGGTTTGTTTTTTTATAGCTGTTTAGTGTGAAGTGTCTTCAAAATGAAGAGTTCATCCTCCAAGAAGACTTTTTTGGATCTCTGATCCTTAAATCATGGTACTGTGGGCCGTTCAGGTCCGGAAATCTACCCGGGGCCTGTTAAGAAGAAGAAGATTGGTGTACACTCTCTATACTTTAAGTGAAATAGGTATATGTTGGAAATTTGGGAAAAGGGGAAGTTCCCAGACAACACAATGTCCAAAATCAGGACGTAAGACGTCTAATAAGACGTCTTTAAAGCGTTTTTAAGACATATTGTCTAAAATTGTCTTAAAAACATCTTATAGACGTCTTATGGCCTGATTTGGGACATCGCTTGTCTGTGGTTCTGATGCAGCAATAAAAAACAAACCTGAAGGCGACTTCGATTAGTTCAATCAGTGATCGATTTATCGCGCAATACTTGTATTATTTTATTAATATAGATAGAATTATTAATTTTTTGTTGCTTAATATGTGGACGAAAAGGATTAGGGACAACGAATTATACAGTTAAACATTTGTTTAAATAATTCTGCCAGCTGAATTAATCGCGAGTAAGTTAGTCGGAGTTTGATCAAAGTTTAAAAGATCTGTTTTTACACTTTTTTATGCTTTGGTGAAAAAGAGAGGGAGAGGGAGGAGCAGAAAAAGAATGGAGCGATTAGAGCGATAATGATACGATAATGAAATCTTTCGGCTGCATTTTTCGATGTTTCTTTTCTCTATTTCTTTCAACTTTTTCGAATGCTTATTTATTTCAAGCGTAAAAATAATGTATGATCGGAAAAAAACAAACCTCTTTGATTGAAGTCGAGATCACAACTCCGGTTCAAGATCAATATTCTCTTCGGAAGTGAGTCAACGTGAGATAGAGCTCCCGTTGTCGACGTCCGTGATGTTGGCAGCGCTTCCATTTGCACGGAACGTCGTGCCGCGCAGAATCTATCAACAGGGATAAATAAGGATGCGGCGCCGGATGGGAAATCAGGGTTAGGTTTAAACGTCGTACGCGCTCGCCGATCGGGAAATTTCGCCCGTTCAAGATGTTTATCAAGCCGTTCAAAGTCAAGACCAACTACCAGCTGAAAGGAACTGAGAGGTTCGTAGCATTTTTCGGGCATTTTAGTAGTCCTTGATTCGGTAGCTACAGGTTATACCCTGTGTACTCATCTATCTCATCTGTCAAACAAATATTTTTTATGTGGACACTATTCCACCGAAAATAATGAAAAATAAGAGAGAATTTGCAAATCAAACATCTTAAATGAAATTTATTTTTACAATATATCTGAGTATATTTGATTTTTTTATAATATGTTCGTGTATGCTAAACTGCGGGGAGGTAATTTATTATTATTTCTTTCAGGAAAAAATTATGCGAGGAAGTATTGGCGGCATATCCAAGCCTGTCGGACGAGGAGATTCAGTTGTTGTTGCCCAAGAAGGAATCCATCAGCATTATGAAAATAGTAACACATAGTGGACACGTAGGCAAAGTGTACTGCGTCGCTAAGATCCCCATGTTCTTTCAACTGGATTCATATGACACTCTGCTGTTTCCCACAATTTATACGTTATGGCATCATCCGTATTTATTAAACACCTTTACTACACACGCGCCAGTCGTGTCTAAATTCGTAGGCGGTGCAAATCTCATGTTGCCCGGAGTGGTTCTGAAGGAGCCGGTGACCCTTTACAGTTTTGGTAAACTACCAAAAGGTACTCCAGTATCAATTAACACTGAAGAGAACAAGGTTTGGATCTTTATCATTTCACCAGTTAATTTTATATGAAAATGTAAGAGAAAAAGAATGTTCCTCCTGCAGGCTGCAGTCGCTGTTGGTATCACTGCCCTTTCTAGCGAAGACATGTATATGGCAGCTGGACATGGCAAGTGCGTGGAAGTTTTTCATGTCATCGGTGACATGCTGTGCCAATTGGGTAAACCGCCCCAGAGGCCTGATTTAGGTTCACCGAACGTTGATAGTCCTACAAATACATTGGAAGATATCGAATCGATTAATCAAGAGGCGATCGAAGATCAAACCGAAGTTCTTTCTAAGTTAGATGAGATAGATATCGGCGAGGATTCAAGCAACGTAGTTAAAGACGAAGTTATTTCTAAGGTAGACAAATCGGAAATTCTCTTGAAAATAGACAAAAATAAATTGATCTCTTTTACATTATTTAGGAACATATAGAAGAAGATGTAGAAACTGAAGATGTACAAATTTCAAACATGGTTGAACCGGAAGTAATTGATCCAGTCGAAGAGATGGACAGTCTACTGGAATATTGTTTCTTGAAAGCGTGCAAAACGACGGTGAAGTCAAGCGATCTGCCGATGTTGTCGTCCAACTTCTTCAAAAATCATCTGTTGGCCGCTTGTCCGCCGGGTAAAAACGTTGACGTAAAGAAATCTCGGTATAAAAAGCTATCGGTTTTTCTAGCGGAAATGAAAGCCAAAGGAATAATCAATACATCGATCACAAAAGGTGTCGAGACATTGCTATCCATTAAGGTAATGTTATTGCGTTTGTTTTTTGCGATGCTTTTCTTATAAACAAAAAGCTTATTTTCAAATTGCATATAAAGATTAAAAAGTTTTTTTAGAAATAAACTCTGATTATATATAAGATATTGCTTTGATTAAGATATATAATTATAACAGATTTTGTTATTTATTTCAGTTTGATCATCCGCTTGTGAGAAAATTAGTCGTTACCGAAGAACCGATGGTTGCGGCTGAACCGGTGGTTTCGAACAGCGCTGTCGTGTCGGAATGCTATCGAGTGACTGCCAACGTACTGCCAATTCTATCAAAATTCGGCTATGAGTAAGTATGGTAGGCACGGCAATTGCCGAGTGACGTCATTTTATCGCGACGCAATATAATTGCAGAAGAGACGATTTTCTATGCGGTGATGAGAAAAGTCGCTGAACGTTACATCGTCGTAATATATAAACGTGCGTATTGTTCACTTTACACACCGAATACATGGTGATGATTGCAGAAAAGGTGACGTAATGAAAAGAGCCGACATCAGAAAATGTTTTACTGAGTATGTGAAAGTGGAGGATCTGCAGAACGGAAAGTAAGACGATGATGCTTCACATATAAACTTGATCTCGCACTTCTTTCTACATTGACAGCGGTTAATTTTGTAGGACGTTAAAGCTGAATCCCCAATTGGCGGAAATCATGCGAACTAAGGCTCATCAGGAGACAGTGACGATGGAGGATGGGATAAACAAGTTTATTGGACGCATGACGCATATGCACGAGGTTACCCTCGCGGGAAATACGTTGTTGCACACGGGAAAACTGGAACCGATCGACATGAGAGTGACAATACGATCAGGCGGGAAAAAGGTAAAAGCGGCGACTTGGAAAAAATAATGCGGGAACTATTTGTTTTCCTAATGCCATCGCACAAATCGCAGGTAACATTGGTGAACAACCTGGAAACGTTCGGGATCAATCCGAAAGAGTTCAGCAAAGAGTGCCAGAGCATTGGCGCGAGCGCGACAATCACTGATGATCCTGGCAAAAAGACACCTAGCGTTCTTGTTCAGGGAAATCAAATTTTATACGTGTACAAATTACTCACAGGTGAGTCGCTTTGACTTTAATATTTATTTTAATATTTTACAATCATGCAAACTCTCTGTAACCTTGTTATTTATTATTTGCAGAGAAATATCAGATAAAAAAGAACTATATAAGAGGCTTAGAATTCGCCCCGAAGAAGAAAAAATAAAACCTTGCAAAAAATAGATGTTCTAATGATTATCAACACTGAAGCCATTCCCCGTGGTTTTAATTTCTTTCTCGACATTTTGTCATATATGGATATTTGATAATATTGACGAGTGCAATTTTGCTAGTACAATTTCAATTGTAAATCGAGGAACGCTGCCATTTTAATTATCGTAGAAACATGTTTTCTATTAAGGCAATTGGAGAATTGACATTTATCTTTTATCAGAGAAAATACGAGTAATTATCAAATAAAAACAACTTAGAAATATACGAATTCTTATAATTATCATATTTATCCGACCCTCCGTATTACTTCTTGTTACTATATAAAGCATATATAATATATATATATATATATATAGATATAAAGGGGAAAAAAAGAAAAATTTTTGAGGCGTAATGAATAGGTAACGTTCGTGCGAGAGATGACAGGCGATCGAAGTTTGTTAATATAATTTATTATATATCGAGGTTTCAACATGGAAAAGTACAAATATTGCAATATGGGGAGGGCCCGCGAGCTCTCCTCGGGAGGGAGGGAGGGAGGGAGGAAAGCAGGAAGGCAGGATTGGGGTTTTCGATTGCACAGAAGGGGAGAAGGGTCGACGCACGTAAAGGGGATGTCTCTTGCGGGATACAGGGATGCTGCGTTCGGATGAAAACCGAGAGCGAACCGCGTATACGTGTATAATGTATATGTATATGTATAATCATATTTTCTCACATATATAATATATATATATATTTTTTATATATATATATATATTTATATATCTTTATATCGCGCGTTTTACTTCTGCCTTAAATTTATCTCTTTTTTTTTTTCTTTTCGAGACGACGGGATGCCGACGGGACGTCGCGGAAAGCGATGGAGGACTCCCGTCGGTGTTTTCTTTTTCCTTTTTTTCTCTTTTGCACGGATAAAAGGAAGGTTCCCTCCTCTCCACGGCCCCCGCATATATTTAATACTCGTTTTGTTCTTCTTTTTTCTCTTTTTTTTCTTTCTTCTTTTGTTCTACTACACCTGCACGCACGGGCGCGTCACGGAAAGCTTCGCGACGCGCGCGCGCGTGTTTCATGACAGTAATTACGCTTTTTTCCTCGTTCTCTCTCTCTTTCTCTCTCTCTCTCTCTCTCTCTCTCTCTCTCTATCTCTATCTTTCGCTACTCTCTCACTATCATAATCACCATCCGATTAAATTACTGGCGTTATCGTCGCTTTGCGCCTCTCCTCAATTAATCGTCTTGCAGACGTACGATCGATCGAGACATAGCGATCTATCCCACGGTTTTTTTATTGTGCGCCCGATCTATAGATCATCGTTGTGCGATCATCGCGCGCGATGGAGGACTTGGGGATACGAATTAGGAGAAAACATCGTCAGTTTCCGTGATTTTCTTTCCACGATTTAATTATTCTTCTTTGTTTGTTTTCGTCATTCTCAAGTCATTCCCAACTAACAAGATTGTCACTGATAAGTGACAATTGTCATTATCATTGATAAGGTCGAGATAATGTCATCTTGACTAATTGTAAGACTTCACGTCAAAATTCACGTCAATTTGACGTCAATTTTATATCATTGCGACCATGCGTGTTACTTGGGTCGGTTAATTTCCACGATGATGACGTCTCTTTTAATTCGTACCACCACGATTGAATCAATCGCCTAAGTCTCCGCTTCGTTTCCAAAGGGTCGAGAATTGTTCGATAAATTATACTTTTCTGTCTCGTTTGCCGTTTTTTAGTCGCATCGGTAATAATCGCCTAAAAGTCTAAAACTCATGCGCTTGACGCATTTTTTGTACCGGATTACAATCATCAGTCTTCTCTCATTAAAGCGCCGAGCGACTCGGGGCTAGCCGACCACTCTCTTCCGCGCGATTCTCTTCCGCTTCGATCAGCAAGATCGCGATTTCGGATACGAGAGAATCGCGATGAAGGCTCTATACCCCGCTCTCCCAACCCCCGTATCACAAATCCGATCGCTATGACTCGATCGTCGTCGATTTATCAGCGGAGGAAGTCCTCGCGCTCGCCCTTTCTCTCCCTCACGCACTTTCATCACGTTTTCTCTCTCTCTCTCTCTCTCTCTCTCTCTTTCTCTCTTTTTTTGTATTTCACTTCGCATCCTCGCACGGGGACATACGAAGCGCTGAAAATACAAGTCCAGTTTAGGAGAGATTTGAACCAAGTACTCCGTACTCTTCATAAATAAATGGACCATTTACGTTGGAAGGATTTTCTGCGGTCACTGTTATTTCACGTTAAGTTACTTTTTTTTATTGCAAAGGAGTAACCTTAAATCTTCAGCGCCTCGTATTGTACTTGTCGTTGTTACCACATCATTGTCCGAATCACCCCTCTTTCACTCTCTTCTTACACTCACTCACTCTTGCTTTCTCTTTCTTTTCTCTCTCTCTCTCTCTCTCTCTCTCTCTCTCTCGTTCTCTCGTTCGCACGGTCTCTTTTGCCTTCGGCATTTTCGTAGTTTTCTTTTTTTTCTCTCTTTATGCAACACATAATGCGACTAGGTAGTACAGATTAATTAATAATTAATATCGTTAGTTATACAATGATAACGTATGACTAGACAATGCAAGATAATAATTATATCGTAAATAGTAATAATCATATTATGGATCGCAATTTATATCAACAATGTGGTGGTGGCGCGCACGTGTTTCGGAGAATGTAATGTCTAATTACCGGTTTTCCGCGTGTATGTGTGTCCGCCTCTGTTTCTTTGTGTGCGTGTTCCCGTGTGCGTAACTATTTCCCGCTTCCCTATATGTGTATATATATATATATATATATATATATATATAAACGTATCGTAGATGTGTGTGTATGTGTGTGTATGTGTCCCTTCTTCCTTCGAACGTCAAGTGTAGTTCGTTCGTCCTGCCTCGCGGATGTTACACCGTAAATGGTATCGGAGGGCGGAATCGTTACTGAAGCCAGGGAACCGACAGCTGGAGATTCGCAAAGCTGGTCGAAGAAGTAGAAGCGATATCTTTTTAGATTTTTCGATTCGAGGCATATCCGATTCAGCGCGCGACGCATCCGCGATTCAGAAAGAAAAAAAAAAAGGATCCTCTCTTTCCCATTCCGTTTCTACGGCATGTAACATCCCGCTTTCACGCACTTGTTTCACGTGTGTGTGTGTAGTTCGCATGCTGTTTTAGGAAGCTTCCGTTTGCGTTTAAGTTATCGTCGGTATCCCGATTAACCCCTTAAAAAGTATCGGACAATCGTCAACGCGGCGAACAACGGTGCGCCGCGTTCCGTTCGAGGGAAACGTTTAATCAACGGATCCAGCTGTCACGGTGAAGTGCACGTGGTAATTCTGCCGCGCGATCCTACAATATACATCTACGGAAATAATGAAATCATTATATAATATATCTCTCGGTGATAAATGAATGGCGATGTGATACGACGCGAGGCGACGCGACGTCTCGCAGGTGCTCGACGCTCGTCGCGTTAATTAACCGTCGTATGTTTTGTTCAGGCTGGATCTACATCAAGCAGAGAGCGCGAACGAGCACGAACGAACGGGCTTGCTCGAATAAGCGTAGTGGAGCCGCAAGTTCCAAAGAGCCCAAGTTTACACTTTTCATCTCTTTTCGGTATAGGTATCGAGGGAAAAGCGCTCGCTGCATTCGTTGATGTTCGTTCGCAATTGTTCGCTCGTGATCGTCCCTGCTAGCTTGACTTGGTCCGACCTCGGACAGCAACGGCAACCAACGGCAACGCGCGAGGTGTCCCGTCGCCCACGAGCATCATCTCGCACAGTATAATAAGACATACGCAATAATCTGATAATAATATTCGCACGAGACGCGTAATATTGCGCTTCGTTTACTAATAATAATATACGTAATAGCGTGACGATAATAATAGCAATAATAAGAACGATAATAACACCAATAAGTATGTGTATACAGAGTTCTGTTGAGGATACAATACGGTAATGTTCCTCTCGCTTTCTCTCTCTCTCTCTCTCTCTCTCTCTCTCTCTCTCTTTCTCTCTCTCTCTCTCTCTTTCTCTTCTCCAATTTCAATTTTAATCTCTCTTTCTCTCTACGCATTGTTATACGTAACGGAAAAGCCGTTTCCGCGATTGCACAGGTAAACTAAGATCCCCGAAGGTGTGAACGAGGGAAAATATTTCTCTGGGGCCCCCTTTTCGGCCTGGGCCCCGTAAACCCCTACTCCTTAAGAGGTTAAAAAACGTTCTGGCTAGAGACACCTTTTCTCTCGTCCTTGTCGTTTAATGTTACACGATATGCGGTTTTGCGGCGTCGACGCCCGTCGATGATGGATCTCAATGGGGTGTCATCGGCGGGCATCGGGCCTGCCCAGGGCTTGATCCAGGGTGCGGGTTTTCGAGTTCGAATTCCGACGAACGGAAAAAAAAATCGACCGGAAAGATCCTTGGGAAAGGCGAAACTCTTCCGCGATATCCTCCTCCAGTCTTCCTCTTATCGTATATTGTTCCGCTTCGATACGTCCGCACCGCCGTGCGTTCTCTCTCACGACGGCGTCTTAATTAATTATATATACAATATATATATACAAATAAAGCACATATGTGTATATATATAATATATACTAGCTGCGGTCTCCACCGGCGTTCGCGGAAACCCCACGTTTAACCCGTAACTAATTCGGCGGGCAGCAACGCTCGTTAGATCGATTATCTAATTAATTGCGAATCTTATTCGAGTTAAATATCATAATCAATCTTCAGGTCACCGAGGGTTAGGGTGTCTCCGCAAGCTCGCAGTGCCTCGAACACCATGTGCGACGATCAATTTTTGCGAAGGGATCAACGATTTCGCCGACGAGTTCGAAAACACTGCATCGCCGAACGGCTACGAGCTATATAGAATTAATAACGAAAAAATGCTCCCCTTAAGCCCGCGCAGATAATTTCTCGCGCGACAGAGCATACTTTTACGTCAACATCCTAATGTTTTTTTTTTTTCTTATTGAGCCCTGTGACGTAGTAAAGCTGTTCGCAGTAGTAAAGTTTGGTGTATGGTCAGACATGCTCGATGAGCCGATCGTTTCCCGTCCCGATTCGATCGAATCGATCTCCTCGTTCGTACACTTCCCGCGAGGCCTAAGGAGTAAAATCTATTTTTGAGAGTCAGCACTGGTCTCAGCGGGTGTTTTTTTTTTCTTACATTCCGATTATCAAAAATTTATTATTCTCCTCGCTCGTCATTACGCACTAAATAACTTCATCGATCGCCTAACGTCGACTGTTTCGACAAGTGTATCGGTACTTATCACGATGATCGCCGCTTCAAAATTGATTTCGAATTAATGCAACAACCCCCCAATTATCCTAACTGCCCTACTCTCCCCCCATCCCCTCCTCGGTTTGTCTATTAATCGCTACGTTTTTTTATTCTCCCTCTCTTTTTTTTTTATAATCGTATCATCGTTAAGCATCAAGTATCGCGAAATCGGAAATGCTTAGGTCTTCGCGATACTATCGCTATTATTATCACTTGGAGTTTTATGCAGTCCTTGGTGCAACGAATCGTCCGATTAGATTGGAAGCATTAAGGATTCGCGCGAAATTCCTCTCGCGAAGATATAATCTTTTCCCCTCCCCCCCTCCCCCCTCCCAAGCATCGAATGATACTCTAATCGATTTACACATCCGCGTGCGAACGATCTGCTATTTAATTGCAGAGTAAGATCTATCGTACTTCAAAATATATGTTTAGGATTAAATCAGATGATAGTTTAATCAATTTTATTTCCGCGACGAGATTTATAATCTTTTATTTTCACGCCTGAATTCATCTTGAATTACGCTAGTAAAGGTGATCACAATTTTCGTAATGCGATAGCAAACATTTATTTTCTAAGAAAGGGAAAAGAAAAGAAATAACGATAACGAAACGATAGCACAGCTGTGTGAAAAGATTGAACGACCATCACGATCTTTTTCCATAACGTTTGAAGCAATTCGGAATATATCGACGGCTATCGATATTCGAGAACAAAAGTCCTCCGCAGTTAACAGTTCGATATCCTTGCTCATCCTGTTCGTTCGCCCACGTTGTCCTCCTTTCGCATTAACGAATGCACGTCGCGCAATATCTTAGCGTTATCGTTATCCTTATTATAATGTATAGCTATCGCGCGTGGTTTCTCCTCCTTAATACCGCTCTTATTACTCGGTTACAGTAAATATCGCTATTAATACCGTATAAACCCGTCATAAAATACATCATTTTATTTAGATCCGCGTACTTTCGCTTACGGCGTCTACAACGTTAAGCGCCTCGCCCTTTTCGCTGCACACGTTGCGTCAATTAATCATTTATTCCAATGATAACATACCAGATCCAGCGGCGATCCTTCTCCCTCGAAGACGCGTAAAAATCAAAAATCACTTTGTTCCCACGCCTAAATCGTTTAATTAACGCCGCTGACGTCGATTGATTTGTTAGGTCAAATCGATCGATCAGCTGATAAAACACACTGTCGTCAATAAAAAAAAAATACATAAATGTATATAAAAGAAAGGAATAGCCAATCAGTATTTCGTGTCAGTAAACTATTTAATACCACTTAAAATGTTTGAATAAACTAGTATAAATTATAAATATATATATATAGTTATTATAATTATGTTGAAAAACAGCAAATTATGTAAATCGTCGATATTCAAAGAAATGATTAAGACAAAAATCGGTTCCGAATTTCTTTAAGAAATCTTGGTGTCGTTCTTTTCTCTGGGATGCCCCGTATAACTCCGCTTATCACATTGTTTATCATACATCGTGATATACCACGATCATAAGTCGCACCAATGAACGGACTGAGGACAGGTAACTATCTAGCGCACTTTTAGGGTAATTAGTCGCGCGAGGCGGCTAATTAGACGGACATGTGGAATCGATGAACGAGTGTGTCGAGAATTCATCGGGTTTGCATGTGTGCGTGATTAATTAATCCGTCCGTTCTCGTCTCGCGTTAATCCTCAACTGATAATGCGGACTTTCTTATATTTATGATCGTCATAGTCACGTCTGAAAATTTTCCAGATGTTCTAATAAATAAAATAAATTCTTAATTTAAAAAATTAATAAAATTATTTCTTATATATTTTCAGGCTTAATATTTAATAAAGTATTGTTATCCAGTTATTCAGCATAGTGTGTAAAAGTTTTCGGAAATATTTAATATCGTGCTTTGTTCTCTGTGTCATCAATCAAGGATTAATCTCGCAGATAATCGTACACGTAAATCGATCAGATGATCTGATGAGTGGAATTTTATTTTTTTAAAGAAATTTTAACATTAATCACGTTATAAATTTCTCTCGTGGCCATCCATTTATGATTCATTCGTGTGCGTGTTTAACTTTCCACGTTTTCTCATCTTTCCTTTCGATTGATCAACGATAATTAAAGAGTACAGAATCGCAAATAGCAAAAAAATTTCAGAACGCGAGTCTATATTGTAACATTATTTTAAAATATTAAAAAAATACTCTCCGTAAACTTCAAGACTAAATCTCAATAAATATTATAATCCCAAATTTGATTTACTTTTTAAAGAGAAATAAACTGCTTTAGAGTTATAAAAAAGTAAAAAAAATAGGTGATGAGCCACGAATCAAAGTTAACTTTTCCATGCTTTTCTCTATATCATGTTCATAATTTGGCGTTCACTCTCCTTCGTTGATTAATAGTTGGTGACAGAGGAAGAAACAGTATCATTATTAAATTGAAAGAAATATTGGATGAAACCTATTTTCGTATCTTAAAGTGTGCGTGTTTAATGTCTTTCGTCCACTCCTCGATTGTATCCATCGATTGCACTTATCGGGATTTATTCGCCGATATTGTAACAAAATTATTGAAACAAATCATCGCATGGAAATTATATCGCGTATCAAGCGCTGTGCGTGATTGGAGCTCTTAGATTCTCGATATCAATAGCTTGATACTCATAACGAGAACAAAAGTAATCGGATAGCACAAAAGTGTAAGTTATTTAAGGAAGGTATATATATTTCGTCCAAAGTGGCATAAACAGATCATTCAGTCTATTTACAGTTACGATTATCGTTGGTAAAATACGGACAGATTTTCATCTTACGAAACGATATCTTACTGTGCGCTTCGATCGTATCAATTTTTTTCGAAAATTTGACAAAAAAAGGAAAATATCTCTCTCTCTTTCTTTCTCGCTCTCTCGCTTCTCACACTCTCTTTCCCGATTAATGCGCTTAACGTTAATTTATAGTCCTTTTCGTGATTCATTCGTGCGCTGTTTTCTGCTTCTTCACTCGCTTTTGCCTTTTCTTATGGCAGGTCCATTTAATGACTGCCTATCTCGCGACTGGAAATATCCAAATAGAAGTATTGCACTGCGTTAGCCTGCCTGACAATAATCTTTATATGAACACTTATACATACAACGTTATAATATCGTAATGGTAAAATTGCTGATAATCATAATAGTAGGAGGCCGTCGCGATGAAAACGACGACGACTCGCCAATGCAAAGATCGGAAAATATCGATCGTGTCGACGATCTCTTAACATCTGGTAAATTATCAGCTCGCTTATCTGGACGTTCTCCTCAAAACATAATTCGCGCAACGAAAAATCAATGTTCGTTTTAGTCCTAGAATGCTGCCAAATATTTCATGATGTGTCGAACAATCTCGGAGATTTTGCATTGACATTTGCAGAGTACTGATATAGGAAGTATCTAGCACATTCTAAGATTAATAGTCACTCTGGATGAAAATAAGAAATATATATAATGTTAAAAATATTGTATATATAATACTTATCTTATACTTATTTAATATAAATTAATGAATGAATGGAGTACACTCATTAAATCGATTAATACTTGTTTCGACTTGAACCAAGTAACTGTATAATATTTATCTAGAATAAAGATTAAAGCATGATTCTGTTACGTTTGATCGAGGAGAACCTCCACGATTGTACTGCTCTTCCAGACATCTTTTTTTTATGCCAGAAAGGAAACGGAATCTCTTTGCTTTAATAACGATGATATTCCATCAGGTTCCATTTGAGTTTACGTTGAATATGTGCGCCCTTTGTTACAAAGGGATATATATCTTTGGCGGTAGTACGATAATACGTTATATAATTCGAAATCGAGATAATCAAAAGCGCGTATATATATGTACATATGTATATATATATATGATATTTCTCGCGGCTTTTGTACGTAGAAGATTAACGCGCTGGAATGTGTAGGAATGTATGTGAACGTTCTCGCGTCCGTCTCTCTGTCCAGAGTTACCCGCGTATAACAAATAAACCTAGAGTCGAAAATGCACGCAGATGAAATCCAATTTCGAAGAAATTAAAATAAAATATTCAGAATTGTCTCGACGTACTTTTAAACCATTTAATAATCCAAGTAGACCGTGTACATCGAAAGAGTTTTCTGCTGTCACCGGACTTTTGCTCGGAACAATATCACGTAACTTGAGCTATTTGTATTTTCAGCACTTTACGCGCAAGAAATAAATAATCTCGAATTACGTAAAATGTCATTTCGATAGCAAAATATCAAGTAAAAGTATCTATAAAAGCTCCGATGAGTAAATAAAATCTTTTCAAATTACAATTGCAACAATTCTGATCCTCTGAGATACATAGAGTTACACGCGGTGGACTAAAAGAGCGAAATACGAGCTCGTGAGAAGGAAGTCTTTTGTGTCGCGCGAGAACCTTCAAGATTCGGATGGAATGTTTCGATAGAACGATCGACATTGGCCTCTGATCTTACTTATACAACAAGCACCTCGCAAATACTCTGTCGAAAAATTAAGTAGCCCAACCCTTCATCCCTCTCGTCACCCCCTAATGAATCCTAACTTTCGTAGTACTCTCTCTTCGCTCTCGCGACAGTAAAACGATCAATTCGGTGAAAACGCCGAAGTAATTGTAAGTCCTTGTAAATAACAACGTTCCCTTTTTTTCTATATGATTATACGAGTTGTAAACTTTCTTCTGAACTCTTTATTTTTTTCTTTAGTTATTAATTCTTTTAAATTCACGACACGCCGCAAGTGAAAAACAATATCCGCTGTGTTTCCGTCGGAAGTAGACTTCGGTGAGGTATAAGCAACGAGTGATGCGCACGTCAGAAAAGAGTTGTCGGATCATGATAAAAATCTTGAAAAAATTTGCGCAAACGGATTGTGTGCGATATGCGAATATCAGTTTTACTCGCGACAGCGTGCCGGGAATCTAAATGAGGGTTATCGCGATTAACACAATTTTTCTCCACATGCGCTTCGAAGCTGAAGTTCAGCGTACGTTCAACGGTAAACCTAACTTGCCTGCTTCAGCTTATCGCCTATCGTATCGAGTTGAATTTGAACAGTCGTGTTTAATTCGCACCATACAGTGATAGGGAGCAAAGGATCGCTGCCGGGCTTCCTCGAGATGTTCATAAAAACGCTCGGGAAGGAAGATCATCTTCAATTGGCTTTCAATTCTCGCGTTGACGCTAGTAAACGTCCCGCTTCGAGTAGGCCTCATCTCCCGCGACTGCATACGATTGGAGTGACTGAGACAAGCTGGTCCCGAACCAAACCAGTCTGGATCGGTCTCGACCAGCCTGGTTTAGGAGACGGAGCGATCGTGCACGGTTTTTGTTCAATCATTCTAGACGCGGTAAACTTCGTTTTGTCCAACAAAAAAAAAGTTCGAGGGTAGCTGGAAAAACAAGTTTTCCTCCAAGAGACTCTCCCGAAGCTTCCAAGCATGTCTCTCGCTACGTCAGTGGATTCGGCCGAGGCCGACGTATCAAGACGCGAAACTTCCTTTTCCAGCTTTCCCTTCGAAGGGCAGCTTCGTCGAGAAGCTACCTTCGTACTTCGCAGTCGACGTAAAACGAGATTCCTCGCTAACGCATCGCCACGCGTGCGCGCGCATCGAAGTACAAGTAACTTCCTCTTGTCGCACGAGGACGCTTAGTTCGAGTAGCTTAATTAGAAACGTGAAATTACGAACGTCGGTCGTTGCGAGATTCGGTAACAGTCTTATCGATGAGCGAGCGAGTCTCTCGGCGCCATCGTGATTCGGAAAGAAGAGAACGACCGATGCGGTTGCATCGCGCCTAATGTGGATATTAAACGAGACGATCGCGCGATTAAGACGCAATGTGATATATCTCGCCACATACTAGCTGATTGCAGCTGCCGCGTTATCGCACGTACGTGCGGGCTTTTCTCCCGATGTGATTGACCGATCGTCAATTACCAACGAGACGGTCGTGCCAGATCTGCAAGACGCAAGATCGGACCGGGGCAAAATAACGACGATCCTCTCAAAGCGAAATGCACGCGGCAAATCACGGCTGTTACAGTGACAATGAATTCAGCAACGATCAATTTAGCCCGCAGGCACGCGCGAAAACTGGAAAAATGTTTTTCGCACCCTGGCCACGAGGAGGACCCGACTTGCTTTCAAGTAGAAGATTATAGACCGGAAGAACTCTACCCTTCTCCCCCCCCCTTCCCTTCCCTCCCCCTCCCCCGCGATTAATTGCGAAATCTGTCCCATTAAACGCACAACGAAAATCTTCAGGACACCCGTTAGAAAACCGTTATCTTCGTTTATCTCGAAATTGTTCGTGTTTGTATTCGCGCGCTTGACTTTCCGTCGTTTTTTGTATCTTTTTTCCGTTAGTTTAATAATTACATTTATATTCTTATACTGTGTACTCGAACGTGTGTATGAGTGAGTGAGTGTGTGTGTGTGTGTGTGTGTGTGTGTGTGTGTGTGAGTGTGCGTGTGGCATTCTCGCTCCTCTCATGCCTCCTTTCGCTCTTTCGCTTTTGCTCTCTCGTTCGCTTGCTCTCTTCCCCTAACACCGTCAATCGTTCTCCAGTCTCAGTTTCTCTTTTTTTTTTCGCTCTCTCGTTCATCCTCGCGCAGTTATTTTTTTGTTCTGTTTTTTTTAGTATCACTATAGAGTTATCGTAATTAAATATTTATACACCCATTGACAGACTAGCTACCACGTTTTTTTTTGTTTCGTTTAAATATAGTTTCATAGATATCAATTAATTTAATTAATTAATTAGTTATTATAAGTTATGATAATTAATAATTAGAATAATCAAAACATGTACAGAAGATTATAGATTATCTCACTGTCTCTCTTCCCCTCTCTTTTCCGCCTATCCCCATGCTCTCCCTTTCATTCCCTTGGACTCACGTATTTTCCTTCCTCCACCTAATCCTTGTCCCTATCTCTCTCTTATTTCACCTTTTTTTTTGTTACAGAGTAGTTACAGAGTAGTTACCAGTCCTTTTATTTTTGGATCGTTGTGGCTCGCCTCGGAGTAATTTCTCGAGTACTTTAAATATTTTCTATCTCATTCTCTCACTCTTTCACTCTTTCGCATTCGCTCTGACTCTCTCTTTCTCTCTCCTATTTGCACAATATTCCCTTTCTCTCTTTGTTTCTCTCTCCCGCTTTCTTGTCTGCATTTTTTTTTTAAATTAGTTAGTTTAGACAGTACATAAATACTTTTCATTTTTTTTTCTTAGTTAGGCCTACAGTGAGCTAGAGTTGCTTTTGCTGTTTTTCCACGACACTGTTTCCGTTCCGCGCACGATTCCGCATTCATGCACGCCGGAAATGCATGCGTGCGTGCGTTCGTGCGTGAATGCGAGTGTGCGTGCGCGCCCAAGTCCGCGCAAAAATGATACTTATATCCCACCCGTTTCGCATTACGCAATTTCATTACCTACCCCTTTCGTAAATGTGTTGCCGACGCCGCAAATGCCACTTGCATTCACTTTACAAAAACTATTGCAAAAGTCAATTGCTAAAATAAAAATATTTCTCAACGTAAAGTTTTATATTTGACTCGCATAAAAAAATAAATTTATATCTTGATCCGAAAGAATTGAGATAATTTCCCAAAAAAAAAATGAAGTTGTCATGACTTATAATACAGTTGCGCAATTATTCGTAATTTTTAAGATATTGAAAATCAAAGTGGAGTCGCGGACGGTTAGAAAAATGCATGCAAGGGCGCTCGCGAAATCCGCAACGACGACAATTAAAGTTCGTGGATGTAACTTCCATTCTCTGGACGATCAGAATTATCGAACGATGAGAGGGTGTTCGGATCGGAAAAAAAAGCTTGGAGCGGGCGATGTTTATTCGGTCATTGATGGCGGCGTAATGATGACACAATTCAGATCGGCAGATCGGATGATACCTCTCTCATCAAGGATTTTCCCTATACGCTACACCTGCTTTTCCTCGTGACACGAAGGAGGAGGGCGATCGATGATGAATTATGACGATGGGTGAATGAATCAATGACTATGAGTCTTGTAATAAATTTATTATGCCGCATTTAATGTATGAAATGGAATAATGATTACGAATGATCGCATGAATTTATGCGTGATAGTGAATGATTCGATGAAACAGATCGTGGCATTTCGATGGTAATACATAACGACGCGATATGAGATGATCAATGTGTCAGCGAAATCGACGAATGAGTCTTTAAAGCGAAACCGAAACGATCCTAGGATGAATGCCACGATTGCGATAGATGAGACGATGCGATTAATGACAATGATTTATGGACAATCTCGTGATTTACAACTAACAAACAAATCGTCGCCACACACTGGCGACGATTGTGCGTACTTTAGCATACAGCGACGCTGCTTCACGTCATCGGGAACGGCTTCGCTGAAAAACTCCGGGCGGATTATCGATTTGCGAACACCGATCGCATCCGCGGGTTCTCGAAATCGAGTTGATGATTATGAAAATTACACCGCGAATTTTCAGCGAGACCGCCCGCAAAACGATCCCATTGCTGGAATCCTTTTGACCGATTATCAGTATGGCGAAAAAAAAAAAGGAAACGAAGTCGGTTTCGTTGTCATTCGAAATTTCATTCCCAGCTCCGAACAATTAATTTCGTCAGTGTCAATGACTGCTCTGATTGCACTTAATTATATAATTAGCTTCCTCTCTGTAAAATTGTTCGTACAACCGGCTCGTCTCCGGCGAGGCGTCAGTCCACGAGGAAAGATAACGTTTTTCTTTTTTTTTTACTACAGCACCACTTTTGGATTTTCCCGGAGCTGCGCCTCGGCCGATCGATAGAGCTTCATATTGCACAGATGCGAGGCGAATAAACATCGCGCGCACTTTACATCGATCGATCTCCAAATTTGTATATCGAGAAATATCAGCAATGGATATTCAGAAAATTATGAAAACTGGTAAGGATGAGATAATGTGTGAGTGATCGATGCGGCAAGCCTTCAAAATATATCTCCAAAGTAATTGTATAGCACAGGTGAAGATAGAATTAAGCAGACTTCTTTTACCAACGTCCACATTGCTAATATTTCCAAGGCGACCTAAACGCGAGTAAGGAGAAATTTGTATATCATTAAAAAAAAGTCCGTGTTTCTTGCGGCGTGCCAACGAATATGACGATTCTCAATGGAACTGACGGGACGTCCGAGCTCTCCCGAGCACGCGAAGCGAACTCGACGCTTCTGGTGCTCGATACCGCCGTTCGTCTCGTCACCGAGCCCCCTCTCATCCCTCGCGTTGCCCCGCCGAGAATGTCGTTTTCCCCGCGAACAATTCCGCGCTATCCCCGAGAGGACCCGTCGTCGAAGTCCCCTCCCGAGAATCGCGCGCCTCGCGACCCTCGGGAGCCCCCCATCGACGACGGGCACATCCGGCCACTTCGCCGACGTACGAGCGATAGGAGATCCCCGCGACACCGTAGTTTCGAGTGCTCCCGAAGTCAGTCGGGATACGCGGCGAAGACTCGCGCGTATCCTGATGAGGTTCGCGAACGACTCGCGGATCCTCGTCTTACGCTCGAATACGGCGCCGCGAAAACGACCTAGTAACAACGTCGTTGATCTCGCGACGTTACTTCCGCCCTTCCCGCAACAGTACTCGATTCCCATCATCGCGCGCCGATCGTCGTCCGATCAATCTGAGCCGCGTTCGATTTTTCCAGCACGCGTTTTCCCGTCCTCCGCAATCTCTGCCCTTCCTTCCTTCCTTTCTTTTCTCTCTCCCTATCTTTCTCTTTCTCTCTCTCTCTCTCTCTCTTTCTCTCATTTTTTTACGAGTATAAGAGGGTACGAGCGCTAGTTAGTAGTACAATAATATCGATAATGCGACTAATGGTTAAATGTAAATCGTTTAATAAATGTAATATCGTTCGTCCATCGCAGAAATCAGTTAGAAACCGCGAATGTACCGATCTACTTCGAGTATCTCGTATCTTTTTCGAAATGTTGCACAGGATGCCTTGAAATCCTGCGGGAAAGACTGCGTGTCCCACGGGCGCGCCTGTGCGGTCGGCGAGGTGCATCGAGTGCATCGGAGATTCGGGCGAGAGATTCGCGCATTTGAGATGCACGAGTGCGTCTGTTAAATGTTATTTATTCGTGTTATCTCTTCGTCGTTATTTCGCGTGCCCGGCACGGAGAAATGCAGTCTTCGCGGCAGAAAGAGCCGACTTTGTCACAAGTTAAATTCAATAAAATCAGAAATACGCTTGTTTCGAAAAATTTGATATGTGATATATGTATAAAGAGAATGTATTCGTCTCTAAAAAATTAATTTTTAGTTAAAGGATGGTCCTCCTCGAATCGCGATGCGAGGACGACAACCTTCGCAGATCGCACAGGCCAAGCTCGCGCGGCCGCGTGCGTGGTAACGTAAGTACCGTGTGTATGCGTGTCTAGTTCCGCGTTTATGTTCCTTCCCCTTCTCCGAAGTCATCGGTAATTATCATACTCATTATCATCATCATCATAGCGATATAACTAACAACGATTATTGAGACATAAATACAATACACATAATGTATATCTAACGTATATATAATAATCGTATGTAATATTATATTTAAGTAGATTAGCGTGCTCATTCTCCCTTTCTCTCCCTCTCTTTCTCTCGTTCTCGCGCTTTCCCTCTCACTCTCTCTTTCAAACCTCTCGCCTCTTTCTATCCTTTCGCCTACGACATTAATTCGGTCGACAAAATCGTTGCGAGCGAGTCGGCACCCTCTGAGAGTGGGGTAGGGCTCGCATCACTCTTTAATCGCTCGATCGCCGCCCTTCCCTCTCGTCGCATCTCGCTCCCTCAACCTTGAATCGCCTTGGTCCTCGCGCCCACGTCTCTCTTTCTCTCTCTCTTTCTTTTCCGCCCGTTATTTTACATCTACGCCTACCCTCGCGTCTCGAGCGACGCGCCTCCCCTCGGACCATTCGATCAGGATCGAATCCAGAAAGATGCCTCTCGGACTTCAAGGATTAACGAGATCGCCAATACTCGAAGTGGCCGAGAGAGTACCAAGTCGCTTGCTCACCTTCGTCATCGCGGGGGATACGCAAGTAACTCTACTCGACATCCTGCTAGACTCCCTTTTACCCGTGAATCGCTCGAACGAGGATCCGTGGATCATCGCCGATGATCCTAAGTCTCTTGGAATGGCAGGAGTGATTCGATGGTCATATCTGGACATTGGATTGATGTAGGTTCGCGGAGTTGTCTTTCGAGGGACTACTGTCCTCGCGAAGAATCGATTTCGCGTATACACTCCGTCAGTGTAACGAAATTATATTTATTTTCACAGCGTCGCGATCACCGAAATCGACTCAATTTTCTTTCTCCACTTCGTATCGAGTCGTCCTTCTACAACCGCAATCATTTCGCGCAATCGCGGCTCTCTTTGGAACGTATATAATATAAGCTCCGGGAGTAATAAATGGAATATTAAGGGCTAGCTTAAAACTCGAATTACGCATAGTAATCTCTAGACATTCTACGCGCCGTCGTGAACGCCGCCAATTGTGTATTGAAAATGAATCTCCTTTCTCCAAAACTTCATCTCACACCGGGAAAGATGTAGGGCAGCATCTTTCGTGGATATACCTGGCGCGATCGAGATCGCCCCCATAGATTTTAATCATTAAAACGAGCAATTTAAAACCGATTCACGGACGAATCGGTTGGGTCTGGCGGTGTTCGCGACTATATTAATAATATTTATAAGTAATGAAGACGCTACGAACCAGGATCCATGAGCGGTGTCTCGTGCATCGAGGTCGAGCGGCTCGCCGTTTTTTTTTTTTTTACATCGCTATTACATCAGTCTGTAACTCGTGGAATGTCAGGAAGAGATCGTGGAATGTCGATAAGGGAGAATGGGTCGACAGAGAGGAGGGACGAATCGACGATAATCGTGGGGAGGGTCGGGATGCCGGGTGAATGGCAACTGAAACATTTTTAATAGAAATAAAACAAACGACGTTTGAACCAAACACAAATCAGTTTAATCCTTAAATAAAACATAATAAGTTGTTATGTTATTTAATAATTAATTAAATAAATAAATAAATAGTCGGTAGTAAGTAGTAGTAGTAGTAGTAAGTGGTGGTAGTGGTGGTAACACAGCAGTAGCGGTAGTAGCAACATAATAGTTATAGAGCGGTTGGCAGAAAGTGGCGACAGTAGAGCGATGTTAAATGAGCAAGTGAAGAGTGAGTACAGTATTTCTTTATATCCTTCTCTAGTATTATTATACGAGAGTAAGTGATGAGGTGTTAGAGGTTACACGTAGCTACTAGACGAGAGACACAGAAAATATACACGATCATAAGTAATAATAATAATAATGATAATTAATTAATAATAATAATGAGACGATGACGATGGCAATAATAATAGTAACCAGAATAATAAGTATAATCATAATAATACGGCAATAATAGCGAGAAGGAGAAGAATAATTATTATAATGGCAAATGTATATTCGCATGTGTAATGTGAGAGAAACGTCCCGAAAAACGGACGTCTCGCTGATACAGAGAGGATGCTGCCGAGATACGATTCATCTCTCACGTATCCGCGTGAAATTACAGCTGTCAAGCTGAGGACTCGTTTTTCGCGGCAATCGTGGCGATCAGGGTGCGCCATTAATTTACTCTCCATCAATAACGATCTATTAATATTCTATCGCGCGACAAGCACGCGAAATATATATTTCAAATTGCGAATAAAAATCACCGGTTCGCTCAGGCGAATCAATCGAGGGAGACGCCTCGTACATGTCTGTCTCGTACGTATGTTGCGCTATATCGCGACATTCGTACAAGTGCCGCGATATAATCGTGAGCGATGAAGGGGGAGACCAATCGTCATTCGAACACCCTCCGATCAGCGAGTTTGCGCTTACGCGGCGACGTTTTAATGCCCGTCGACGCCTTAATTTGCACTAACGTTCGAGATCCTGGTGCTTCGCCGAGACCCCGCGTCCTTCATCAAGCAAGGATTCGCGCGCGAATCGGCGACGGCTATGAATAAATAAAGTAATGTCTTAGAAAAAGAAAATCCACAACGCTCGTGGGGGTCGCGCGACTTCTCCGAGGGACGATATCCTCCGCCCTCGCGCGTCTCCTCGCGACTCCCGGACTAGACACAAAAAGGTACACATAAATAGGACAACATACATGTTTAAGTGCTTTTTTTTGGTTTCTTTGACTAAATCTACCCTTAACCGAGTATCGCTTCATTCAGCACGCAATTAAGTACGCGCGATCCGCGTCCTCATGCTCGCCTCGCGCCATTCGGAGAGATCCATCGTTCTCCGCTTAGAGGTTTGCGATCGCGGATTAAGGATCGCTACCCACACTTGTAAGAGATCACTCGAGAGTAGTGACGGAAGCGGGTGCGAAGAATCACTTTGTAACGTAATCTCTGCGCGCAATCGGAGAGAGTCACCTTCGGAAAGCGATTTCTGAACTACTTACAATTGCGGAGAGTAACTCCTTGAGCTGCGGTCGTGCAAAGTCACCTTGCGACTGCCAAAGCGGCGAGCTGCTCGCGGTTATGGAGAATCGCTTCGGAATTTTGTCTATGATACAATCACTGTTCAATAAACCGAATCGATCCGTCGTCATTCGAAGGAATGAAAACGACAATCGCGTGGACGAGCGTGAGGAATCCGGCTCGCCTGTTTCGCGTCGTTTCACTTAGCCGCGCTCGTCGTCGCGTCCGCCTTCCGAACTTCCCGATGTTCGCCACTGATATCTGTCATTTCTTTACCTTTCTTTACGCGCGAAACCGCACCGACGACGCGGCAACTTGCACGTAGACTAGATGCGTGATTCCTTAATATTAATCTGAGCTGAGATGGAGCGTCAATCAATCTTGTCATTAATCCGTATCACATACCGTATCGCATGCACCGTCCTCGAAGTACATGCAGGAACGCGAAGACCTTTCTCTTTAAGAATTTTAAAGTTCTAAAGAGGCCCAGCCCACACCAAGTCTGCGAAGCGTATAATTTTTTTCGTAATATCGATATCTTAAAACGAGAACAATATCGATGATTTCCATGATGCAAAGGTAAAATGACGGATGTTACAGCATCTGCCCTCTTCTGCCTCATAGAATTTTATCACCGTTTGCTCTCGTATCGATGTAATCCTTAATGTTCGGGAATATTTCCCAGGAGCGTCGAAACGTGCAATCCTAATCAACGACAAAAAGCGTAAAAAACAAACGCGACGCTCGAGCGATCACGCGCTCTGAATCAATTATCTGACGTCTCATGTATCGTAAAGTGTAAAAACTGCATATATATTTACATATGCGAAGGTTAAAGTATCTTTAATTTTTTCATCAGACAAGAAACCAGTTCTTCCTTTACTTTTTATTTGTTCCCGGTACTTACGAAAGCTCTCGGGGGACTGTAAAAGGCTCGACGATCGCGAGGCTACGCAGTATCTCGTAAAATGTCCTCTCGGACGGTGCATCCTCGCGGAGAATTGTCGAGAGTCAGAGAATCCGATCCTGCGAAAGCACATTTTTACTACCTAATAAATACGTCTCATATAAAAAAAAAAAGAAAAAAAAAGGAAAACGAAAGAGACACACATTATATACGCGCGTATCATCGGCACGTATGCGCGCGGCAATGGAGACTACCTGAGTACTGACTAGCACGAAGTGTGAATGGTTATTATAGTACGCTTAGATCGCTTCGCGATCCCTCAGGCCGTGCTCTCGCCCTCTCTTTCTATCTATACCGAGCCCCGAGAATCGCCGCTCGCGATCCTCCGGGGAGCCGCCTCGCCCGAGAATTAAATACGTCCATACGTCGATGTGCTCGTCAAACGGTAACATCCTAATTAAACTTACGGGATTACGTTAAGGTACACATCGTGCCCGCACACTGAAACTCACCTCCGTGCGATCGTACGAACACGTGAGTGCGAGCCCTGCCCCACAATACCTGGTCTTCTTTTTCTCCCTTTCTCTCGATTAGCATACACGGCCCCCGCGCGCTTCGCATTCTTAAACCCTCGAAATCGATTCTACCCTTTTATCTTCCCCCGATATCTCCTTTCCTTCCCATCGCACTTCGTTCGTACCCTCATCGTACTCCCCATCTGTTTCTCTCCCGTTCTCATTCACACGACGCTAATACTCTAAAACTTATACATAAAACGAGTATGTATAACCACCTACTACTAAGCACTGTGTGTGACTGTTTCTCTGAGGTTTCATTCTTTTATACTCCCCTCTTTCTTTCTTCTGTCTCTCTTGCTCTCTTTCACTCTCTCTCTTTCTCTCCCTCCCATCCGCTCTCTTTCTCCCGCATTTCGACGAGTTTTATCTCGTGTGAGCGCGTCCCGAAATATGTTCTCTTCCACGACAGCCCGCCGTTCTTAACACCGCGCGTTTTGTTGATCGTTCTACTTGTACGTGCAAGTGTATGTGTATGTGTATATTAATTGCGTGTCTGGTGTATGTGATTCAGTCTCACAGCCCGATATCGTCGTGACTAACCCGGTCATGGATGTACATTAAGTAGAAAAAAAAAATAAAGAAAGATCGGCCGAAATGCCCGGCGGAGGCTCTCGACGCATCGTCAAATGCTAGTCGAAGGGAAAGTCCTTTTTCTCTCTCTCTTTCTTTCTCTCTACCTTTCTTCCTCGCTTTCATATCTCAACCTATTGCGCCTTCCTCTTTCCTCGAGCCTTGAGCTCTTCCCGTCCTGTCGTTTTGTTCACGCACACGAACACCACTTGGCCCACAAGCATGCCTTCGCGTACACATACATACAAATCGGCAATATGTATATACAGGACCCGCGGACCCGCATGATTCACTGTGCGAATCATGTAAGATCTAATGTGAATTTTGGTTTAACTTTTTCTTCTTCAATTAGTCTCCTCATATTATTCTTCTATCATCCTCGCGCGTCTAGTCAGGAAAATGTATGCCTTTGTAACTAGGAACAAAACTTCCTACTCGGCATCTTGTGGCATGATGGAAGGACGCAAAACGAAGGCAAAAACGCGTTTCGTTCTCTCGTCCTCCATGTCAAATTTCTTACGATTTTACTTGTGTGTAAATCCAGAGCGGCACGCACAGCGTTTTTTCCCGCTGAATTGGTTGCGATCTAGTAAATTACTAGAAATCCTGCGTGCTGAGTGATGCAATTATAGTAATTTATTAGATCGCAAACAATCCAGAAAAAAACGCTTCGTATGCCGCTGGTTTTATTAAGACGCTAAGGATGTCTCTCGTTCACGTGTCTTTTCGTCTTCTACCACGATCGAACGCAAGGACGGAAACTCGAAAGAGGAAGAGCGCAGCGAGGAAAAGAAGGAATGAGAAGACACGAGAGGACTCGTTAATATGGCATCTTTTTCCTACCCCCCCTCCCCGTTATTTTCCTTCGAGCTTTCCACACGCACAGTCCACGATTACGTATCGGACAGTCGAACGATCCAACCTACTTCTTCCTAATTATCTCTAGCGCGACCTTCTTTCCGTTTCCTTCATTTCTTCTCTCTTTATCCATTCTCTCCCACACACATACATGCACGCACACGCACGTACGCACACATACGCTCAGTTTCTCTTTCCCTCTTTCTCTCTCACACACTCCTCGCAACTACACTTTCTCGCTCTGCTGGAGCTTCTTGCTGCCGGCCTGACGGTTGTTGTTGGGTTTGCTCTTCAGGGAGGTCTGCTTGGCTTGCGCGTGCTGACGCTGCTGTTGCTGTTGCTGCTGCTGCGTTGCCGTATTCGCCGCTCCCGAGACGGCCATCTCGATCGCCCGAGTGAGATCGTGTATGCGCGACGGTAGGCGTTGAAGAAACGGCTGCCGTTGGCCCTTGACTCCTCCATGAAGGATGCCGCCGCCGGTGCCGCCGACCGCGATATAACTGTTGATGTTATTGTTGCCAATGCCGCCGCCTGGTACCTGACCAGGCCCCCGTTTGTTGTAAAGGTGACCCGCCGGCATTGGTACCGGCAGCTGTACCACCGCCGCGGTACGTAGCAGCCGATGACGACGATGATGATAGGGCGCCGCTACCGCCGCCGCGTCCGCTGCCGCGTCCGCCGCCGCGGCCGCAGCCGCAGCCGCAGCCACCGCCGCCGCTTGTTGCTCGTCCTACGCCGCCTTGCTCTTATTCGTCTTGAAGCTGACCTGGAGCACGCGGTTGCCCAGGGTGTAGCCGTTCAGGCTCTGTATGGCCACCACCGCCTCCTCGTAATTGGTCATCGTCACGAACCCGAAGCCCTTACACTTGTTCGTCTGCAGGTCGCGTATGACCTTGACCGACTGGACGGCGCCGAACGGTCCGAACAGCTGCCAGAGCACGTTCTCCTCGGTCTCGGGTGCGAGGTTGTACACGAAGATACACCAGCCGGCGCCGTTCATCGTGTTACCGGGCAGCATCGAGTTCGCGAGAAGGTCACCCGCCAGAGGACTGTACCTGGAACACGGTGGCCGGGCCGGTCATTAAACGGACATCGTCGCCCTGTAGCGGCTGGCAATGACGGCCGCGGAGGCGACGAGTGGTAGAACGAACGGATGCTGAAACGTGGATGCATCGGATACGGAAAACGGCAATTCGCGCGCGTATAATTTCAGTGACATTTAATCGGCCTCTCCGAATCGAGAATACGAAAACGTATTCCTTGGCTAATGGCGTATAATAACTTTTAGAATTTTTAGAATAGAATCTTTTCTTATTTTTTTCACGATTGTGAAGACATTTGAACAATGCGCTCTTTAAACGCTTTTAGACGTTT
This sequence comes from Aphaenogaster floridana, assembly GCA_003063835.1. NCBI lineage: Eukaryota > Metazoa > Arthropoda > Insecta > Hymenoptera > Formicidae > Aphaenogaster > Aphaenogaster floridana. The sequence goes on along the minus strand of NJRP01000037.1, from coordinate 756,139 downwards.
TCATAAATATACTATCGCGCTTTTATTCTATATTGTCATTCACGTTTCACGAGGGAACGTTTGAGCACCGTTCAGTACAGATTATAAATACTTGCTGATGTTTCTTTTCTCTGAGTATAAAAGGATATATCTATGTAAGATTTTACATTATACGCTACTCGCACAGTATATCGCAATCCCAATGAAATTAAACGTGTAAAGATGCGAATATATACATACTGATGTGAAAACATTTATTTCGCGTGATATGTAATCGATTTTTTTCTTTACACAAATGGCACTTCCGCAGACATCTACATATATGACATTGGCATGAAAAACGTGAAAAAAAAATATGTAGGACCACGCGAGGACTGACTTTGTACTACGTAACTTACGCGAACATTGTAAGAAATAATAATGGTGGTATAAGTGATATATATAAATAAGGATAGCGTGCAAACTTCGTTTATAAATATATACCAGAAAGACATGCGTTACATATAAGATACACCAGTATTTATTTCAGTCGTGTGATCGCTGTGGAAAATTTAAAATAAATAGATGTGTAAATTTAATAGAAAAATTAATATTGCGGCAACATTTTCCAAATTGCACACATATGAAAAACATAATTTTGATTGCACAATTTTAAGTACATATACAGGCTGTGTCAAAGCAGCGTTTATTCCGGACGGTTTCAACAAATTATAGCAACAATATTCACATTTTCGACATTCTATAGATAATGATTAAAGAACATTGAGGAATCATATGCGAATCTGTATGTATTTAATAAATTTTCAAATAAAAAAAGAAAATGTTAAGAATAGTACGTAAAAAGAGTTGATGAACAGTAAAACTCGTTCAGAATAATAATTGAGATAATAAATAAGATAATATAAATGAGATAATAAATAAAAATTAAGTGGCATTATCGGAACATGATGAAGAAATGTCACTTGTTCATATTTTACGCAGAGAAAATTTACAAGTACGCGCTGCGCGGATATCGATTTCCTTAATCAAATGTACAATTAAATCTTTCCTTCGAGCCATGCATTCTCTATAAGGATATAACGCAATATATCCAGAGAAAAAGCGAGATTGGACAAAGGTGCGTTATTGCTTCGACATTCATGCATTCACGTGCACGGGGGATCGCATAGGTACAGAACGTGTTTTTTGAAACGCAAGCCAATCTCCTCGGATGGCGCTCTCTACGATGGACGTTAACGTTAATTCTTCAATGTGCGACAGAATTCTTTTTTCTTTGCTAGACAGACAAGATTTCAGAGTACAGGAATGGAAGGTACACGTCCCATACGAGGGCGCTTATACAAAAGTGAGGGGGATATTTACAGTTGTAAAAGTATCTACGTACCTACTTGACGTCACAAGCCGCGTTAAAACAGGGCACATCTCGGTGAGTACTCAGTATAATGCCGAGGCCACAGTAATTACGTATGCATTCGTCACGTACGTTGTACGTTACACCGCGTAAAGTAAACGTGTGATACGTGTCATGTATTTTCTTTTCTTTTACGTGTATACGCAGAGACATGTGCATCGGGTGGCTAATATACGACCGTCTGTGATTCAATTCCGTGTGTGTACGTATATATATATAATATATTTGTATGTGTATGTGTGTATGGAGGGCGGTAAAAAAAAAACGATGGAATCTATAAGGACGAGGAAACGAAAGGAGTAACATCACGTTGCTTGCATGTGAGTTCATCTCGTTGTTCATCAAGCATATGTACACATATGTACATGAGAGTATCTGCATCCGGTTTCACTCTATATATAAAAGTATTCGTATCTGGAATAAGTACCCTCGAGGATAGATTCGATGATTTTTTTGTAATTTTATTTTGCAGAGAGCACGTGGAATATATATTAAAGAATATTTGATATCCAGGTTATTCAAATAAAATTTTCTCAAAAAATATTACAGTGAAACATAATATAAATCTCAATCTTTCCTTGATCATTGAAGAGAAATGCCAATTCGAGACTACATAATTGTGTTTTCTTTTCTTTTTCGAAAAAGCCGTTTCTATTTACGCAAATTGCGTAATAAGAACAACAAAACTCTAAAAATATTCTATAAACTGCAATCGTTGCAAATACTACGGTGGCAAATACTGCGGCGGTTTAATCGTTATTAAATGGACATATTGCACTATGTAAATAAGTGGAAGAACGGGGAACCAAGGAGATTGATTGCGAAACCCAAGAAAACGTGACGTCAACATATCTACCACTGTGTTTGCACAACTGAATCAAATGAAAATCGAAGCAAAAAGGTGTGAAAAATGCAAGTTGTGAAAAATGCGAAAGAATAGTGGAACCTCGTTACGAAATTATGCTTACACAAAGGAAACCAGCGACAAATATTTTACATCTTTAAAAAAATGTCCGCGTAAGAACATCCAAGACTGGATAAAGATAATTTAAAAAATTCAAGCAACGATTATTAAGAGTTATAAACAATTAATAATTTCCATTACTTCGAAGTCGTTTTAATGATAAAATCATTTCGCGATACCTTAATATCGAATTCGTAACGAGTCGAGAGGGGAAAGAAAGTGAGAGAGAGTAAGAAAGAGAAAGAGACAGAATGAAGCCACACAACGGAAGAAATAACGAAAATTAGGAGTGGAAAACGTAGCGGTAGTAACGAAAAAAATACTGACCTCTGTAAGCCTTTGTTAATGGCAAGCATGGCCTTGCCAGTGCTAAAACAAAACACAAAAAGAACAACGTAAGAAGAGAGATACTCCGGGATCGAGCCAAAGTCGGGGGATAAGTCGGGGCGCTCCGTGTATTTCATTTTCTACCCTCTACGTAGCGGTGCACTATTACCCCGAACGGGACGCAATAGGGGGGATGCAATGCGGGACTCAGAGAAGCGAAGCGATATCTGTATCGACGTAATATTAATATCTCGATCAAAAAAGATAATATACAATTATCTGCAAGATAATACAATAATTATTTCCATAATATAATATAATTTATCACAATTTAAATTATGTTAGGCTAGAAAGAAGTAATTTGCTTAGATAATATGTAGACGTAAAAATGTAGAAGATTAATTTTCCAGAGTGACTAATTGACATATAATTCATCTTTCGTGAGACTAGCTCGATTCTCTGTTAGGAGAGGAAGCCAAGGGATTATTGTCGCAATGAGATAAGCGCTATTTAGGTCAGACTGTGACCGTATTTTTCGAACATCGACGTCGAAATAATAATGAACCCGATATCGTTCGAATTCTCGAGGCATAACTTTTTAGTTACACTTGCAAATTAAAAAAACTTGCAAACAAAAAATGTTACAAAAGTTCGGATATTAGAGATTGTTAAGAAAAAAGGAAAAGCATTCTATTTTAAATATAATCTACAATTGACGTCAAATTATGTCTTTTTACTTTTGTAGATATTACAAAAATTGTGGGAGATAGGCTGATTACTCTACTCAAATCTAAAACCGTCGACTGAGTTTTATGGTCTCAAATTTTGTTTAACATTGACAGTCCGATTAACTGCTACGCAAGCTATCCTTCCACTCTGCTGGAAGGGAAAGTAATGAGAGACAAAGCCAACGACAAAGCGCAGATGCACTCGGTTAGCGCTTTGTACTTATTGAAAACAACTAAAATATCAATGTCTGTGGCGAGTCTCGTGGAGAATTTCGATAGCTCTGTATCTCAAATCTAGACATACGAACAGACTCTGACACGTGCGATCAATGAAGATGTATAGTGCGTGTAACGTCTCCTTCGTACTAGAGCGAAAATTTGCGAGTATACGTGTATCACACACGTAAATAGATATCGCTCTCGATAGCGAGCATCGTGACTTATGCGTATTATATGGGAGGCTCGAAACGAAAGAGAGATGATAATTTGTGTGAGTATCGGTAATCTTTAATTCTGTAACTGATATTTGTCGTCAGGCGTCTGAATGATTATAAAAAAGATTTTCATGATGATTTTATAATACATCTAATAAATTTACCGAAATAAAATATCACGAGCGTGACGGCAGATATCGATATAGAATGTAAGGCTATTGTGTACGTTTTGCTCCTCCGTGTTTCGAGAATGGCCAAAGATCAGCTCACGTTTTCAAATCAGACTTATGCATTATTTCGTTTCTCTGCATTCGATCGAAGTTCGAATATAGACGTCTTATACACATCTTATACACCTTATACACGTCTGTCTCATGAGATCTACTGATCACTGGCCTTAAAGAAGATGAGAACCAAAAAGGGGGTAAAAGTAGCATAAAAATCAAGAGTCCACATAAACAATGAAAGAAACACAATGAGTGCGAATAAAGGAGGGCCAGTCGACGTTCTCCTTGTTTTTTATTATGCGCGAAATTACATGGATGTTATCGAGCATACTTAGATTCATTATTCGATAAGGTCATGGAGCCCTCCGATCAACCTTGACAGGTTGTTTCGTCGATATGCAAGTTTAATAGAGCCGTATCGATTGCGAGACAGACAGACCTTGCTAAACAGAGGTAACGCGGATTTTCTGTGGATCGTCCGCGCTCCGGAACACTTTATACCTTTCCGCGAACCTTTGTTCGCTCACGTTAATGTTGCAATTGGTAGAGATGAAAAATAACACGTATCTATATATTTTTCAAATCACCAGCAATCACAATAAGAGATATTTCAGAAACTGGCGAAATTATTCTCTCATTAAACGTCGTCATTGACCGTTCCCCTCTTGTAACTAATTGTAAGTGAGCATATGAAAAATATCGTATCTAAAAGTTACCGTGTAAGTAACACAAAGGTCTAAGCCATAATCTTTGAAAGTAACAGAGCGTGCACAGTCACAATTTAAAATAAAAGACAGACACGTTAGTGCATACATAGTCTGAATTAGAATCGGATGGTGTAGGAGGAGCTTTATGCCGAACAAGTCGATAAATGTGGAGGTAACGATAATTGTCTGCGATCGATGGACCGATCGATCGACATAAATAATTAAATCGACACATACATATTTGGCTGGCTCATCTTATAAGCGGTGCAAAGAGCGATGCCGTTGTAATAAAACAGCGCAAATAGACTTCTATTACTACAATCAATTTATCACATTTTTATTTTTGTTATTATATATTTAATATTTTTATTATCAGTATTTTTCACAAAATACTTTATCACTTTTTAAGAAACTATGTTATTTATCTGAGACTTTTCAAGTCACAATAATGAAGCATAATATTGCACAGTACCACGCTTTTTCTGTAAGAAAAGTTATTTTTCCTCATTGTATTAAAAATAAAAAAAACCATACTGTTTTGTGTGATACTAAGATATCATTAGAATAACGAAGTCTCGTGTTTACATATGAACGATCGATCGATCTAATCGAGTATTCGTGTTTACGCGGTGTCTGTGTGTATGTGTCAAAAGACAGAAAATAGAAGGAAGAAGACGAATAGTATATGCTAGATAGTTAGAGATAGTTATTAGATAGAAAAATAACCAAATAGACGGACGATCGGACAGGTAGATGGACGAGTAAGGATCGGGATTCATGGATAAGTAAATAAACAAATCAGAAAACTCAATCTATATAGTTAAAGAATTATCAGATAAATCAATGGATAGAGAAAACAGAAGTGAAAAGGAGGAAAAGCGGGGAAAACGATGCGCGGCCGATAAGTCGCGGTATTTAATTCAAGTACGCCCGTGCTGGAGCGTGGCCAGGACATCGGGGCGCATCGCGTTAACGACCGCGACAAATCGTCCCACGCAACACCCTCCAACGGAAGTGTGTCCAACGAAAGCCGTGAAGGGTAGAATGAAGCGGAAAGAGAAAAAGAGACAGAGAGCAGAGAGACGAAGAGTTAGAGAGATAGTGAAAATCCTTGGGTAGAGCGAGTAGAGGCGAGTAGGTACCTGGATAGTGGCGACAGTGGAATGTACCTGAAGCGGCCGGTCGGATGGTGGATCGGCCCGCCGAAGCGCCGCGTGGCCTGTGGTGCGAGATAGGCGGCCAACGGCGGTATCGCCTTGTTGTTGTTGCTCGGATTGTTGGCGAACTTGACGGTGATCGGCTCGGACGAGCCCTTCGGTATGGTGCCGTTCAGCTCTTGGATCGCCCGCTCGGCCTCGACGCGCTGGTCGAACCTTATGAAGCCGACGCCCTTCGACAGGCCTGTCGAGAGGTGCCGAGGTAATCGGCGGAACACACAAGATCGCATCTGGTTATTGCTGCCGACGCGCGACGCGAACGTTCGCCGAAACCGCGCCGAGGACGCTTCCCGACCTCTCCGATCTCCGGGTTCCCGTACTTTTCGTTTCTGTTTCTTTCTTGTCTAACTAGCAACGTGTCGCGAGAGGGCGAACGGCGAAAACGACGGGTCGGAACCAATTTGGTGAACCTTCGATTGGTGCCGCGATCGTTACCTGCGCGTTCTTACGGCGACGTCTTATTACACGTTTACGCCTCCTTACTACGCGATATCATTATTGATGAGTCTCTAGCTAGCTTTCACCGATTAGTTAACGATCTTGATAATGTGCTGGTTAGCACTCCGTTGCAGGACTTACAATTATAGAATGCGTGCAGAACAATTCACATTTCACATATTGCGGTGCACGTTTTCCTGCGTTCGGGTACCACCGAGAGCAGCGACAATTGCGAGTGTAAATCGCTTATCTCTCGTAACGACGAATAGATACGATTTGAGTACACGTCGCGCAGACTCGAGAAACGCTAAGCTTATTTTATTATAGAGAATCTTTTTTTGCACAGAGATGCAAAGCGAGTGGTTCGGTGCGCGCAGATTCGTTTCTTTACAAACACACCGACGATGTCTCGTCGGGTGGACGTCTTTTTGTCTTTCTTTCTCTACTTTTGCCGTAGATCTAATCATCATTCGCGGTCTAGTGTCGATTGATAACGGGTAGAACGAAAAAGAGAAAGAGAGTGAGAAAGTGAGAGATAAAGAAAAACGTGATAAAGTGATAAAGAGAGAAAGAGATAGAGCGAGTATATTCTTGATCGCGGACATATGTCGATATAATCGAGAGATCGTAATAGCAAATCATAATTATAACGAATGACAAAAAGCGTAAAGAAACAAAAATGGCGCTCGGGGGAACACTGGATGCGCGCATCATCTGTCATTGCACGACGAAGACAGAGATGCAATAATTTTCTCTCGTCTTCTTTACTTATATTCGGTCGTTCCAAAATCTTAATTAATTTTGTACTAATTAATACAATACGTACATATTAATTTTGACTCGCAATTAAGGCGTGTAAAAACGTTTCACGAAACATTAAAGCGCAATATTTTAATATTTTAATTTTTCTTTTACTGACTTTCGATCTCGCGCACCAATTTCGTGGAGTCAATTTTAGTAATATACAACCAGGGTTGCCAGATGCGAAATGATTATTTCCGGGACATTTTTTAGGCGACGGCTGAAAAATAGGTTGTTAGAGAATTTTAGTAAAATTTTTCATTAATTAGTGACCCGTGAACATAGATCTCGAACCTTACACATTTAGGGGTAAAAATAAAACAAGTTTTTGTGAAAAAATATGATTATAATAATTATTGCCACAGGATAGTATAGTACATACAACTTATACTAAGTAAAAATCAATGTTAGATAAGAACTATAGGTAAATCAACTACATATTTAAAAAAAACTTGACTGTATAATTTGGACAATGTTTAATAAGTCAACATACTTAAATAAAAATAAACTTCAAAATTCAACTACATAAATTATTTAAAAACTTAACTGTATCATTTGAACAATCCCATATAACACAGAAATTGCAGCAACATTGCAGTAACATAACAATATTGCCGAAATGTTGCTGCAATGTTCTGTGCTGTATGGGATGTGTAAGTTAACATACGTAAAAGAAAGTAACTAAAAAGTTTGGCTCTTCTGCTCATGAATGTTATGATTTTGTTGAAATTCTAATTTTTCGGGACAGAAGACTTCCGGGACTTTCCCGGAAATCCCGGCCATCTGGCAACCCTATATACAACGCATAATATAAAATTTCGGAGTTCCTCGTCGGAACGCGTCGTCGCTCGCCGAAGTTGCAAATTAATTTTGACAAAACGTCGCCGCTAATAGGCAGCGAACGGATTTTATCGAAGACGACGTTTACTCGAAGCGATTACAAATCGATTTTCGATTCCGAGCGACGCTCGATTACGCCGCAGGGTAAACCGGCGTTCGTACTACCGCCGCGTTGTTTTATTTAACAACGACGGCGACGCGACATTGACGAGGTATATGCGACTACACGTGAAAAAAAAAAAAAAAAACGAGGTCGCGCAGACGAGAGACGCGCGCGCATCACAGATCGAAAGAAACGGTTGCTTTTCGTTTCAGCTAGAGGACGTAATGAGGGAAAAGAAAAAGAGATTTGTGATTTACGTACCGGGCAAATTGTCTCCGCCGCCGGTCACAAACTGTCGTACTAAACAGAAACGGAAAAAATCATATCTCGTTAAAATCCAACTGGCAGTACACGCGATTCGCTCGCCCCTGTGATACGTCGGTGGTTTGGGGGGGATGATAATACGTGTTTGCGCGATAAGACGGAGTGAAGGGGTTAACGAAAGAAAGAACACAACGGAAGCAAAATAGAAGCAACGAGTTTCATGTTCGTCAGCGTTCAAATATTAAAAGAAAGAAGCAACATCCGCGACTTTAACGTGACAAATTGAGAAATTTAATATTATAGCAGAATTTCTCGCAATAGCAAGATAATTCGAAATTATTTAATTTCCAGTAATCTGTGGGAAGCAAAAACTTAGACCAACTGATCTGATTAGTCCACATTTAATGATTTAGTAAGATATCGCAATTGTTTCTCTGCATATATGCGAATAAAAAATATAAAACTATATACATACTGTGAAACCAAAAAGGTTTAAAAAATTATAAGAAACTATATGTATAAATCATTAATAAAATTAACAAATCCTTTTTGTTTTGACTATGTTAAAATAAAATTCAATGCTTTAATTATCGTTGCTGGATTAATGTTCGTTGCTTTCGCATTTAACGTTCCGCGCGATAACGATGAAATGATATCGCGTTAAACAAAATAAATTAACTGGGACGAGCATGTATACAAGGGGCGAGCGAACTTCGTGTAAATTACGCTATTTCAGATCTCCTTAATCATATAAAAAGCGTGAGCGCCAAAAAGGGAAAAATTCGGCGTATCGCGCGTGTTCACTTTTGCGGGAGGTAGGAAAAAGCGACATTGGACGAACGTAAGTCTCGGGAAAGTACAAAGCAAGCCTGGTGATCCGGATAATGTAATGATGATGATGATGATGATGGATGATGATGATAACGCGTGACAACATGTGGCGACGATGAAATTTGTTGGAATAGAGGATAGGAATGAAAAGTGAGCACGGTAAGGAAGCACGAAATTAAGATCGAGGTGGAGGCCATGAGGCTTTTGTGCGTGCAACTGGGGTGGCCAGGGAGGAGCATTTGCAATAAATAAACCAAAGACGCAAACGAAATCCAACTCGGAAAGGTTCGTAGTTGACTAAAAGCGAAAGACACTTGCGCGACACTTCGAGCTGTCATCGTATTCGTCGTCAGTATATAGCTCCCCTCGAGAACGAAGTGTGTGCGTGTATATGAGAAGCTGTATGCTCGTGAAATCGTTGCTCTTCGTGCTCTTCGAATGAGGAAACGTGTGGAAGAGTGTGTACAGGCGAAAGAAAACATAACCAAGTGAAACTGATACGATCTCGTTCGCTCAACAAAATATTTGTCGTTATCGCTTCAACGAGCTACTCTTACTCGCACTTTCGTTGTCGTTATCGTTTATGGCGCACCGACCCACCCTACAAACGGACTCTAACCCCATGGCCTACGCACCTGTGATCTGGACGTATCAAGTTTTACTTAAAGCTACCGGAGATTTCCGATTTTGTCGCTGCTTAAACATAGTTTTCTCGCACACCGACTTGATCGTATTGCGAAGTTCGTTTCAGAGCGAATAGAAACAAGTCAGATGAATCGGATCTATGTCGACCGGAAGAAACCGCACGAGGAAATATCTCAAACGATATCCATAACGATATCTGTCGGACTCTCGTTTGTAGGTAATTCATCTCGCGCCGTTGGAAAAATCGACAAGCGGTCGGAAATTTTATTCGATCGTGACGGACAATTCATCGCGGCAAGCTCGCGAAAACTATAGACAGGCGGATTTGCGTAGACTTACCGGTGATGTTGTCGCACAGTATCCGCGACGTGATAATTCTGCCGTAGGGACTGAAGAGGTTCTCCAGATCCTGCTGCGCCATATTTTTCGGCAAGCCGCTGACGTACAGATTCGCGCCTTTGATCGCCTCGCTGCTCGGTCTCGCGTACGACACCTAGAAAAAGGGAAAAAAATAATCGCGTTCCGAAAAAATATTCTCTTTCAAATCCCGACAAAATACTCATCGCGATTATCCGACTAAACAAAAACGACGAGATCAACGTCGCCAAGGTGCTTGATGTTCTATCGGGCGGAAGTAAAAAGAAAAAAAGGGGGGAAAAACGTGCCCACGATAATTATCGTTTTATTCTGGTTCGCGCGCGATAAAATCCGCCCGAATCCAGGCCAACCTATTTATATTGCTGCATTACCGCCCTACACGCTCGCGTAGATGCATTTAGCATTCTAGAAATCAGATAGAAACGCTTTGCAAAGTAGTCAGGCTGACAAAAATAGACTATCAATTTTGAATATTGATCGCGATACCGATCTATTATTAATATCTTAATATTTAATCTCAATATCTCTTCTGTGTCATAAATCACAAGGAAGAACGATGACATGTTCTCTCAAGAAAAATCATTGGTTTAATTGCGGAAAGTAGAATCTACGGCAAATAATCGCGTTGCGTTATTACGGGGATCACACGAAGGTGGACGAATGACGAACAAAGATATACGACTAAGAACTGCATTATAGGCTACGCACCTTGATGGTTTTGTTCTGTAGACGAAGACCATTGAGCGTGTTTATAGCCTTTTCGGCATCTTCAGGCCGGTGATAGTTGACGAAACCGTAACCCAAACTCTGACCTGCAAGCAGAGACGGGCGACCCAATGAATATCACGTGCCGATGTTAAATTTATCTATTTATCGAAAAATAAATGATCGCGGGCCACGTCGTATGTGGTTTGCGACAAAGGAGTAGCCGATACGTTTCATCGCTCATGACGTTTCGGTGGCTTTTGCTCTTGACGCGATTAAACGTATCTTCGGCGCCACCGATGAGCTTTCGTTTGTTTATATCTAAACGTTTATCTACATTTATCTACCGACTAGAATGATCGTATCGAAACGATGTGCAACGCCAACTTCAATTTCTCCGATACGCTGTGGAATCAATTTTATGAATGGCGTAGTGGCAAATATATCAACGAGTAGTTGGCGAAATGCCTGAAGCTGCGGTACCGCAAGGACATGCGAGTGAATTATTTTTCAGCTTTACCAAGGAAACGATATCAGACTCTTTCGTGATTTTCAAACGTCTTAATGTTAAAACCGTGGAAAAAGTTGATTTGACCAATATACCAAAAACTATTTATATATAATCAATTGTCAATTTTTATTATAATTTAGAGCGTCAGTCAAATTTAGAAAAGCTTTCCTTTTTCTATATTTAACGAATTCGAAATGCTCCTCACGCGCGCATTTCTAATGTGATTTAACGGAGAGAAACCGCCAGAAAAAAATGCATGGAGAATAATTACGGTTCTTTCGGCGAAACGAGGGAAAAATGGCGGACGTGAAAATATGCTTATCGCGCGCGATGGTAAACGACGTGGTACGGCACTGTCACTCTGCGGCGATGAGGTCGAGCATAAAGCGGTAAATCTTCAAACCAAGCGCCGCCCCCGCTCTCGCTCTTCGCGGCGGCTCGAAATAGCGTCGCGACGTCTATACACGTGCTCGTCTCGCCGCCACTGCACGGAATATAAACCCGGCGCGCACGTACCCGAACCGAATTACGCTAGATTACGCATACTCGATAATATTATGGCGATACGGGCGAGTTGCGCAAAATGTCATGATCAGTCGGAGACTTGATCGTGTTATATAAGCGAAATGCCAGTTTTCAGCAAAATAGAGGTATTATTTGAGCCGCTCACAAACCAAATTGATCAACTTCATGAAATAAAAAGCAGAGAAAATTGTCGAAACTGCAAACCATGTGCTCTGGTACTAAAATTAAAAAATTAACAAAATGCTGATCAGTTTGATTTCTGAGCATTTGTAATAGAAAAAAAGAAAAGAAAAAATTGTACAATTGTTTTTAAGAAATCGCGGAATTTTTATTTTTTGAATAAAATCATTTTTCTTTAGAAAATTATTTTTCAATCATCGATTGAAAAATTATATTTATTTGTACGATGATGCAAACTCAACTTTCAAAATTTCATTAATGCCGCTAATATCATTGATGTATTTAATAATACTTCAAAACAGATTTAGACAACATCATTAAATCCGTGTTTTCTAATAATGTCATTAAACATCATTAAAACAGACGGCTTGTTTAATATTTGCTAACTTAGATCTAAGCGCTTACGCGAAAAAAAAGATGCAATAGGAATGCTGATCTTACCACTGAGCTTATCACGGATCAGCTTGCAGCTCTCGACTTCGCCTATACTGGAGAACAGAGAACGAATCTCATCCTGTGTCATGCTCTGTGGCAAGTAGTTTACTATGAGATTCGTCTTCGACTCTTCCTGCGAGGTCTGTCCGAGAGTCGATCCTCCGTTTTGTTGTACGACTGTGTCCATTCCGTTCGCCATCATTGCAATCCTCTAACGAGTCGTCCCTAACTATGTACGAAATCTGCAAACAGAACATATACACGCCACATTACATCCGTGATCCAGGCAGTACCGATAAATAATTGCAATTACACAATAATAATTAACGGTTCGTTTGTATTAAAAATTCTATTGATAGAATTAAATATAGTGCGGGATCCTTGGATAATTATGGTACCACGATGGGTCTGCATATTTTCCTAAGACGTTATTAAAATATACTTCAGAAAATTTCACTTTGAAAACACAGCAAATACCAGCTATGCCGCAAGGTAATGGAAGAAACAAGACGGCACCGATGTAAACACGAAATATCGAAGGACGTAAAAACGCGTGATAACCAAAACAATGATGCACAAGACGTTCCTTGATGCCTGAAAGCTCAAGTCCAAGTGGCTTCAGGTTTTTATACAGCTTTTACCGCGAACTCGGCGAAAGAACGAATATAAGTTAAGTATAAGAAGCGGTTTTATTGTATAAAGCAAAACACGCAAATTTTAATTTTAATAATTCTAAAAAAATAATAAAATATTATTATTAAATATATGAGATACGTGAAAATAATTGACACGTAATCTATAACCATTTGAAAAATGCTTTCCAATTTCCTATTTGAATAAAAACTTTGTTTACCGCAGATATGATCCGTATTGGGTGTTAGAAAAATCGATTTAAAGCCGCGAATATAATGGACGAGGAATTCGGAAATAGTTATTTGTGTAACAAGTGCGGAAAGTTGACAATTGCACACGAGCGCGGAGTGGACGCACGAGCCGAAGGCGAGTGCGATCATCCGCGCGAGTCGCAATTGTCAATCCGCACATGATGCACACAATATTTTATATTACAAGTGCGCCGGAAAGTGGCCCATTACAAGCGTCGCGCGAGAGATGTCGTGCAGAAAACCCGTGCAGAAAGTAATGAGGCCGTGCAGAAAGTAATGAGGCCGTGCAGAAAGGATATTGCTGCACGGTTTCGAGTGGAAAATTCCTCTGTGTGCAATTGGTTACTTTCCGCACAGAAAACACGCGCGTAATGGGCCATTTTCGGCGCACATGTGATATAAAAGTATGTAATACTCGCGATTCGATTGTGTAAATCTGAACAATGACTTTCCAAACGCAGCACAAAAGGGACAAGCGGCTGAGAGAACTTTGGGGTAACGTCCGATACGAACTCGGGTAATTTAAAGGGGCCGACGACCCCCGTTGTCATTTAAAGGGCTGGAGACCCTCTCATCTCCAAACTACGGAGGCACATCGAGTGCTGTATAAACCTACATACGTGGTGTCCAAAGCATATGAAAAGTACACACAGATCAATGTTCAGAAATAATCTCTCAATATTAAGAACTTTTTATGAGTCTAATTAAAGACTTAACTAATAAATCAGTTGACGCGGTAGCGAGAAGTGGCGGTTAAAATTAATTTTCTTCAACATCCCTTTGTTTATCGGTACGAAAGATAAAAGGAAGAAATGCTTCCTAAACTACTCGGTCCATCTCTAGTGTGAATAAATTACAAATTCGAACAGGTAAAAAACCGGCCTCGTTACCGTCTAAGCAAAGAGACAATTAACTCGGAATTATATCCATAATTAAAAACAGAGCGATGCTACGATCTCGTGATAAAGCTATATCAGCGAGAAAGCATCGAGATAAATTTCTCTTTATTGAAATACATCTATCTACGGTTACTTAAAAAGATATTTTTAATTGCAATCGACTTTTGACAAAATAACTCAACGAAATTCTCCACGAGGTGAATTCGAATACGGAACACGCGCGAACGGCAGAGATTCCAGGAGGAAACGAATTCATACACGTTCTGAATACGAGACTAAGAATGATCCGACAAAGTCTTTCGCGCGGAACACCCGGTACACGCGCGCGCGCCAGAGCGCAAAGGGAGAAACAGGAGCGAAAGAGGGAGAGACAGAGGCAGAGCGAGGAAGGGGAATTACGTGCGGCGGCTACCGTAGGGTGCCAACCGCGGTGTTCACGGTTAAGGCGAGTACACACATACAGCTGCGACGACGGCGCGTTTATCAGTCGGCACGAGCCACCGGCTCGTACATTTTTATTCTCTCTCCCACTCTTCTTTTTTTTTCCTACGTGCGCTCCCCTCTCACAACACGCGCGTCCGCGTCTCCCTTTTTCCCTTCTACGTTTAGGCATCAGCTGTCCTTCAGGGCCTTCCCCGCCGGCTCGTGGTGGTCGCCACCCTAAAAACCGAGCTGTCCGCGGTGCCGCGGGGTATAACAGACAGCTTTTATTACGGCCGGTCCCCCCCAAGTTTTCGAAACGGACTGGACACGGTATACGGTACATGTCCGACCGTCGTACTTCCCTTGGAAATATATGCGCGATTGCACGGGACAATGATACGTCGTACTTCCCTTGTTTACGTCGTATAACGTTGAATGCAGCGATGGTTAGCGCATGCGGTCGGACGTGTCTCCTTAATGTCCATTTCTACCAATGTAGATTAACTTTAATCTCGCGCGATTTAACTTATTCTTTTCTAGTTCTAAGAATTTTTTCTAATTGAATTTCCACCAATATAGATTAACTTTAATCTCGGTTTAACTTATTCTTATCTACTTCTAAGAATTAGAAAAAAATTCTTAGAACTAGTTTTTAGAACCAATTCTTAGAACTAGAAAACGATAAAAAGTTAAAGCAAGTTAATCTACATTGGCAGAAATGGACATGTAGCCCAGTCAACAGAGACGAAAAAAAGGCGATTTGGTTACATTAAATCCAGGAATTTGGAAATTTGAAAGGGTCACGTAGTTGTGGGTCCTAAATGATTCTTTTAACAAGTTACGCGAATATAAGGCCGAAATCGAGTACATTTAAGGAGTCACACACGTACTGGCGGTGTAAAAACAAGTGAACGTGGCGGAGCACGTGTGCTACAAATGGCACGTGTTTTTACCACATCGTTTTTAATGAAGTTTTTAAAACGAGATGAGCACAGTATTCAATGTGCCAAGAAACAACGACAGATATTCCTTAAATTCACGACGGTATTTTAATTCGGTTTTTAAACATGAATCATTTTGACGAGCAATCTCGTCAATACTGTCGCTTTAATGCTTATGTAGGGGGAAGATTGATAAATTCACCTGGCAGCTCTCAAATAGCGAGGCAAATTCGAAGCGCGGGACGTAGATCGACGATATTACGGATAAAAGAATTGAATTTTCGCCCGACTCGTGTTTACGCGAGTGACGCGCGAACCTACGAGGGAAAAAGCGTATTCGCGAAATGGAGAGAGGCCCCCGCGATCGCACACTCTCGCGTCCCCTTTGTTTACGAACGCAAGGCGATAAAAGCGTCGCTGCCGCACTCGCAGGAGGCAGAAAAGTCGCGGTGCGCTTTATCGCAGCCCGACATCTTCCTCGGTATCGATCCGCGCGCGGCGTTGTTCGCCATCGCGATATATTTTCGGATCCGACAATGCCGAAGGCGGGAGAGAGAGCCGCCGTCGACGCCGTCGTCGCCGAGCTGGCTGACTACATTGTCGCGCATCGGAAAAGCGTATCGCCGCGCTCTGATTTCTGGATCTTCGCTTCATTGTCGTCACCCGGATGACAATGACGCGGACGCGTGCACGCACGACGCCGAGGGAAGGGGGATTGAAAGGGGGGGTAGGACTCCTTTTGACGGGCGACCCTCGACAAAACTTTGAGCGTAACGCGAGGCTATCTCGCGCGCCCTATCGAAGGGCTTAAGGCCCCCGCACAATCAAAAATGTAAGGAACAAGGAACAGATATTAGCGATTGGGATGAGGAAGGACCTGCGCACAATGGAGGAATATTAGATGTTAGGAATAGGAATTAGAATTCTAAAATCAGTTTCTTCAATGAACACTATAGATAAAGTCATAGTGTTTCGTATAACACATTTTATGTCTTAGATCTTATTAATATCCATTGTGTGTTACGTTTCAATATTCATTGAGGAAACTGAATCTGAAATTTTAATTCCTATTCCTAATATCTAATATTCCTCCATTGTGCGCAGGGCCGAAGAAAGAAGAAGGAAGATTCTTCCTTCTTCCACTTCCCAATCGCTAATATCTGTTCCTTGTTCCTTATATTTTTGATTGTGCGGAGGCCTTTATCCACCGGGAGATTACAAAATTCTGCTAACTAAACAGCGTTGAGTTTTCTAACAAAATCTTTATCAACTGTGAATTCTTCGTGATGATTTACTGAGGTATAATTCGGAGTACCGCCGATGTCTGCATCTAATCTTTTGTTGTTGTACCATATAAACGAGATTATTGAATTGTACACACGCGTGCAGGATGTATCCGATATGCTGTCAGGTTCTAGAAGTTCACGCGAAAGATTCAACATGAAGATGATATAATTATAAAAATAATTTTCGCGAATCGAAGTATGAAGGAAAACCAGATGGATGCCCGGCGAGTTATTTCGAAACAGCCCGGGAGTATCGATCTGGCGAAATCGATAGAACGGAAATACCGCTTTATTCTGGTAAATACTACCTTATTTCAATTTAGCAGCGTCTCTTTACCTTGTCGCGAGATAGCAACGCTTGATTATTTCGATTGTCATAAAAATCTCACATCCCCCCCTCGATCTTAAAAACTCAAAATTAAATCTCCACTTTAACGTTATTACATAATTCAAATTAAGTCCAGCAATTATAAAGATAGACCGTATAATTGTCGATTAATCCGAGTCGGCTTTCAAAAAAACGAATCGCGCGCTTGGCGAAGCACCGAAATCGTCAATTCCGGGATCCCAGGCAAAATCGGAAAAAAAAATTCTCCACGAGAAACGGATCGCGAGTGTCGTCGTTAAACGGTCCGGCAAGGAGGGGGAAGGGGGACGTCGCGACTAGGCCTGGTCAGCGGGCGGTCTCGCGGGTTAAAGTTCGATTTGCACGTACGCCGCGAGATACGATCTTCGGCCGGTGGCCAGGTGGCCATGGCGACGGATCGTGAAAATCGCGTGGCCGGGGCCGATCAATACGAGCGCGGCTCCTCGGTCCCTGTGCCTCGCGCGCGCTCTCTCTCTCTCTCTCTCTCTCTCGCTCGCCCGGCGCGGCGCTCCGCGAGAGCCCCCTTCCCTGCCGTCGCATCGCCGCCCCTGCGCGGTGTTTCCGAGGGAGACACCCCCTCCCGCGCGAATACCCCCTTCGCGCGCGCGAAAAAGCGGCTCGTATACGCGGTGTACGAAAGTACGTGCGCGCGTACGTTAAACGCGCCGTTGAAAGAGGAGCAGGAGGGGAGCGCAGAGTGCGAGAGAGAGAGAGAGAGACTGCGAGAGGGTCGCGGAAGAAACGCGGCGTACGAGAAACCGCG
>NJRP01000037.1:630378-734184 GCA_003063835.1 Aphaenogaster floridana | reverse complement strand
AATTCAAAAAAATATTTTATTAGTACTATTGGAGAAAACATTTATTGAAATTTAGTAAATTTTTCTCTCAGTGTAGGAATAGGAATTAGAGTTTAGGAATAAGTTTTCTCAATGAACACTATAGATAAATAATAAGTTATGTTGTGTTTCGTATAACACATTTATGTCTTGTATCTTATTAATATCCATTGTGCGTTCAATATTCATTGAGGAAACTGAATCTAAAATTTTTATTCCTATTCCTACTATTCAATATTCCTCCATTGTGCGCAGGGTCTAACGCTACCGATATCGCGACGTCGTGAAACCGGACGAAATCGGGATTTAATCGAATGTCCGCGTTTTTTGCGAGAGTTGCAATTCGTCTCGCAACACACGAAGCGCATAATCGCGGGAAACGGATCGAAGTAGCTGCATCCCTGACCTTAGCCCGGAGTTTATACCCGGAGATCGCGAGTCGACCGGTCTCCCGACGGTGTTACGGACCGAAATTACACGGCTCTGACGAAACGGGCCGAGTAAGACTTGGCGGCCGTGCCAATAAACTCGGTGTTTTCCGAAAATTTATTTCCGTTGCTGCGTGCGCCGCGCAACGCGACTATAGCGCGGGTATATCGGCGAGAGTATTTTTACGAGCGAGTCGCGTCGTGACGCGACAGAGGGTGACGTCGTGGGATCGATCACGAATGAGAAAGAAGATGTGCTTCGCTGGATTGTATCCGAGATACAGAAGAATTCGTAAACAAGATCGATGAGATGACTCAACCAATTATCGTTGTCTTGTCCCATTTCTACCGATATAGATTAATTTTAATTTCGGTTTAATTCACTCTTTATTTTTTTTTTAGTTCTAAGATTTATATCCATTTCTACCAATGTAAACTAATTTTAACTTCGGTTTAACTTATTATTTATCTTTTTCTAATTCTTAAAACTAGAAAAAGATAAAGGGCCACTTTTTTTTTAACCAATTCCGATTAACTTAATCGACCGATTAAGTGCCAACCATGATTGGTCAATCTGCTTAACGACAAATGCGATTGGTCAGTTCTAATCGGTCGATTAAGTTAATCGGAATTGGTTGAAGTGGCCCAAAAAGTAAGTTAAACCAAGATTAAAATTAATTTACATTAATAGAAATGGACATTAGAAAAAGATAAAGAGTAAGTTAAACCGAAAATTAATCTACATTGGTAGAAATGGACATTAATGGACTCGCGAATAATGTGAGTGAAACCACCTTTCGGATCATTCGAGTGCTCTTCGTGACGCGGTCACGAAGAAGAAAAAAATTCTCGAGTCGCACCCATGACCATACCTAATGCCAAGCGTCGCTGCCTATTGGAGGATCTATAACGTTTGGTCAAGGTGGAGAACAAAAGGGAATAAAGTTTAGACTAGGGTACGACTGCTAACAGATGCGGGGTAGCATATGCAAAAAAAAGAAATGGCATACACGCGTGCGTGTACCGCACGTACACGCACATCGCTCGCATGCAAATCCCTCCTTCCCCCGGAATCAAACACGCTTCTTTTTAAACCTATGACTATCCCCAAGCAGGGGGTCGACTTGAAAAGGATTTAATCCTGTCGCGACGGCTACTAATAATTATTAAACGCGCGGAGGTACATTTGGCTCCTGAATTTTTTTGATGATACTTTGCATTTTCGAGGTGAAAGCGAAAATATTGACCGTGTGATGCTCACTTGAATGCATCGACAATTAATCTAAGGACTTATCTACCGGTACAGGCCGTACATAACGGTAAAATGTATGCAATTAATAAAAGATTAAGTGTATGGATATGAAGTGTACACGTGCGCGCGATAAATATCAGAATTATTTTGCAAGATTCTAAAAAGTGCAAATACGCTAGTCACGTGGCGGACTCGTGAATCATTCCTGTCGACAAACGCAGACCTCACCCTCCTTAGTTTAGTCACAATCCAGCTGTCGAAGCTACGTTTTCGGGGGTAGGTCCCCGACATCATCGGTCTGGCACGGCGGGCACGAGCGTAATTCCACGGGGTTATACCTTGGGAACGATGATTCTGTCCGGCAACTTTTTCTGGGGTCATCGAACCCTTAACGAGATTCCGTCGATACTCCCGACTCGAAATCGATTTGGCCTTACACCACCGGAAAGCGAAGCGCAAAGTTATTTAAAAGTACCGAGAACAATCGTAAATATAGCGTCACGCGAAACATTTGTTGATTTAATTGACGAGACAGCTCAACTTCTGTTTTTGCAGACGTAATTACGTTCTCGAGAGAATATCTATAGGTATACAATTGATGTACCAGCCAGGAAGAAAGTCTCGCTTGCGCTTCTCGTCCAAGCAACATAGAATTTTGCGCAGCAAAGAAATTCGCGGGGCAGCCATTAAGAATCGTTTAGTCCCTACTGATACCGATCGAGATTAAAGATATAAATAATAGACTGCCTGATGTAGTATGCAAAAAGAAAAATAATGGCTGATTCTTTCACGATTAGATTAGATGAGGTCATAGCGTATAAAATTAGCGAAAGCAGGTGATGATTTGTAGGTATAAACAATGGTAAAGTTTTAATATCGGCGATTATGGATGAGCGAAAGGATCTAAGGACACCGAGTTCCATAACAGTCTGTTAAACGCGTTGGGTTCGAGAACAGATTTGTCTACTTTTAACTTTGACCTTTTTCGCACTACTTTTTTATTGCTCTGCATAATAATGAACTTAAGCATTGCTCAGCCCAAGAACGCAACCGCCTTCATTTTCGGTATATTTAGCGCCACTTCGATCAAACTCCGATTAACTTAATCGGCCGATTATTCCATTAGAACTGACCAATCGCATTTGTCGTTAAGCAGATTGACCAATATCACGATTGGCACTTAATTGGTCGATTAAGTTAAATTTGGAATTTGGTCGAAGTAGCCTTTATACTTAAATGCGAATTATTTTTTACTCCAGAACTGAAACGTAATGTTTCGCTGTGATTGAAGGAACCTTTTTCTACCTCGAATTATTGCTGTTCGAGCGTGCAGAAGCCCACGGCTAAGTGCACGCGATTTTTTTCAGAGAAGGTTCATTAATCCGGTAACGCCAAGATTACACGTGATCAATTCCTCGCCCATTTTCTCGTGCGAGAGAAATCGCCGATGAAGTATGAAGTGTGTGCCCTAATTAAAGCTTCAATGCGTTCACGATTGATTTTTCGTGACACTCACGAGCAATTAGCATTCATAATTAAAATTGATTTAACGATAATTATCGCGATAAATTTAAGTTTAATTAAATTTAAATTCAATATATGATATATTTCGCGAGAGAGAGGATGTCTCGCCGAAAATAATTTAATGAAGAAAATTAAACTCTATTTTTCTCTCTGCATATTCCTCCGTAAGGATTCGAAGTATAATTAAATTCGGCTTACAATCAATTCAGTATTGGACGTAACAACTTAATTTTCCGATAACTCGTACACTCGTCGAAACAAGCAGTTTTAAGCAATCGCGTGGATCTCTGTTACATGTTTCCTACTTCGAGCAACGATTACGTGGTCGTTCGCGACGTGTTACAGCATATCAGAGACGTATGTATACACGTAATGCATATATTACGAGTGCGTACGTGCGCGTCTCTGCAAGGCGATCATATTGTACACACGATGTAGGAAGAGAAACGAGAGAGAAAGAGAGAGAGAGAGAGAGAGAGACCAGAGAAGCTCCATTGATTGGTCGGTGGCATGGTAGAACGTTGCAGCTATCCTGGGGGTATATGAACCCCGATATATACGCTTCTCTCTCCGCCATTTCCTCTCTCACCCCTCTCTCTTCCCCCCTCTTCCCCACTCTGTCTCTCTCTCTCTTATTCGTCTCGCGTTTACCCTCGCTACGATTTTACCCTGTGTGAAACGCAGGCGCGTCACATGGACCCAGGAACGATCAATACGAGGTTCCCCAACCAGACCTAGTCTCTCTCGTTCTCTTCCTTTCGTTCTATCTCTCTCTCTCTCTGTCTGTTTATCTCTCCCTCACTCATTTTCTCTTTCTTATTCTCTATGTTTTTTACTTTGCTTTTTTCTCCATCTCTTACGATTCCATCTTTACGCCATCCTGTGCGACATCGCAGCTAATCTTTAATATTTCGGCACTCGTCGGATACTATGCCAGACATGCGAAAAACAAAGTCGATTGTTCAATCGCGATTGACGGTTAAGACTTTGAGTTTTTCGATCACTCTCGCCATTCTTTGCGTAATCTTACCTCGAGGTATATAAATTATACACCTCTTACACACTTATTATTAAATGTCAATTAAATGTACAGATAAGAAAAGTTTAACAAGAAGAGAACTTAGTCATGATAGTCTTCCCTATTTTCAATATGTTTATATGTGTGTGCACATATGTGTTTGCAAATCAATACCGACATGAAATAATGGGTTTGGAGATTTGTTCTTCAACAAACAAAAGAACTGACATTGAATCTGATATTCGCAGTTTCAGTTACCTAGTAGTTTAGTAAAAGAGAAAAGCGATATCAATCGATCTCCATCGGCTACATATCGTTTAGCTCTCCCTCTCTTTGGCTCACGCACCATTGTAATCGAGGCCGTCACGGACGGAAGTGTCCCTCTCGAGACATCCTGCTTGTCCTCGACAAGGACCCGCGGTCCCGGTCCTCGCTCCATCCCGGATCTGCTTGATGCCTCATCATGCATCGCGAAAGTTCGGTGTCTCCTCTCTACTGCGTTATTTCAATTTGCTGTTTTTCGGTCGGTACGCCGCAGGATCGATAAGGGGTTGGATCAGGAAAGAGAGAGAGAGAGAGGATGGGAGGAAGGGGCGAGAAGTATGCATGTATAGGTTTTATGCGTATACGTGTATGTATGTGCGTATGTTGCGACGTTGGTGCTCCCGCGACAGTCGCTTTCTGGTGCCACGCCCAGGGAGAGAGAAAGAGCGCGGTCTGGTGCACACACAATATCGCGTCGTGCGTAAGCGTCAGCTGCTGGACGCAACCGTTCGCGGTTATGGCGGACCGAGCGACGTTAAATGCAACAACTTCGCCGGGTTAATGAGCCCCGCCGCGGCTCTAGTTCCGCGTTATACCCTTCCGAATGCGTCCCTCGCACGGGATCACGCAATTGTTGTTTTTTTTACAGCGAGGCCCTTCCCGCGCGTACAAGGACGAGACCTTGAGTACTCATGGCGACACTTTGCGATCGACGCAACGCGCTGCAATTTGGATGACAATCAATAGTTGTACCATAATTTTCTGTAAGTCTCTATTATTCTTTACTCTATAATTCTACTCTATAATTCTGGGTCGATTTATAATAAAAAGAAGAAATCGTAATATGTACGACCAAATGTGGAAGAAGATTACGATCTATATGTGACAATCTATGCGTCTGTTTAAAATTAAATTGAAAACGGCGACGGCACCAGCACGAGAGCACCATAGGAAATTCTTGGACTTAAAAGGACAACCTAAGTGTGATACCGGAAGATTCCTCGCACGAGAGAAATCCCGGCGCAAAGGACGAACGTATACGTAAAGATCGGCAGCCGATCGGCGTACGATCGACGTACACAGATCCGCTAGTAAATAGTTAATAATTATAACGGCAATAATAACAACAATAATAACAAGATAATAATAACAATAATGATAAAGATTCGTGAGAATCACAGAAACAACGAAAGTAAAGAAACAAATGAACATACCGGTTAACGATGAAAATCAGTGGTTGGAGGATGCCGATATCTGGGCGCAGAACGGAACGGCGATGGGTTCTACTTAATTACTTTTATTTCTCTCTATTACGCGATATTTCGTACGTATTTCGCGGCTGCGTTCCCCGTATCTTTGTACTAGTTTCCTCTATTTTTCTTTCAACAAATCTCTCAACAAGCTTTACGACACGACCTGGAACGTCCGAACCGACGATCGCGCGATCAACGTGGAGGCCGGTTTTCGTTCATCGAACACGAGTCCTGGCATCGAATTCCATCGAGAACGAGAACTCGGGATGCCGGGAAATTATTTGCGAACACTTGCGATAACTATAACTCGCGACAGGAGATAAACAAATCTCGCGCGCGGCGAACACACCCAGTGACAGTGTCTCTCTTTCACTCCCACCCCCGACCAGCAGGACGCACTCCTATTTGTTCCTCTCTCTATCTCTTTCTTTCCCTCTTTCTTTCGTTTTGTCTTTGCTGGTGCCTCTTCTGCCGATTAAAGGATCTTCCAGCTGACGATCTCGTTGATCACGCTACCGGTTCCTCGTTAACGCGCTCAATTCTCGCTCGCTGATCTCGTTTTCTATCTCGCTCTCGCGTTACAACGTGAAAAGATCACGCACCGATTCGTGTCTTCGAATATTATCGCGACGCGTTAAATCGATCAGAAGGACCGGTAAATGATCGGGACACCGAGAAGATGCTCCTTGGGGCAAGACGAGTCGGGAGTACGAGTTGACGGAGAATATAGGATCAGGGATCGAACAAAATCATAAGATCGGAAGAACGCGGAAGGGTCGTTCCTCTGCTTTATCTTCGGCCGATTCCGTCCGGCAAACTTATCTTCCCGCGCGATGTTCGCGAGATCCACCTATCGCTTTTCTTCTTTCTCGCGATCGCGCGAATTTTCTTGTGACAGTGCCACCCGAACGGCGAACGACAATGTCGCTCGATCGACACGTGGACGGGACAAAGCAGCAGCAACAAACTGAACGTTAGAGGACGACGACGACAACGACGACGACGATGAGAGCAACAGCGACGACTGTTCTTTTTATGACGACAAACGATACCGAACCGAGTGTTTTTTTCTTTTCTTTTCTTTTTTTATGCCGAATTGAAGGGTCAGAAATTAGGAGATATGCAAGCAAATAGTAAGAATGTTGCGGGTATAACGGTGTCTACAACGCAATGCCTTTATGTGGTGCGGTAACTAAACTGACGAGCCCGAGTCCCGATACCGACGGCTGCACCCTCTGGACGCCCGCCGCCGCCGCCCCCACCGTCGCGACTCGTCTCGGGGGTGGGATAGACTCGGGGCGAAAAGAATCGCGAAAAACCCTCGGTCGAGGGAGATTGGCGCCGATACACGCAGACGCCGTTGTCGTCGGTGAAAGGTGAAGGAGAGGCCGAGAGCAGCGCGGGAGAAGAGGTCGGAAGGGATGCGAAGGCGGAAGAGGTCCGGGAGAGGTAAAGGGTGGCAGCGGTGAGGAGACGACGGTGCCGGGAAAGGGGTGGAAATTCGCGCAAGCGTGATCGGCAGTCTGCACCCTCCGCATGCCGACCGCCGGAGGTTGGCTGGTTGGTTCGTTGGTTGGTTGGTGGGTCGGTTCTGTGTGCGTTGCCCCGATGCACATATTTCCAAACATCGAGCGCGCATCGCGGCGCAGCTATGGAGAAATTTTTTCAGTCATTATGCGCACGAGACATTCCCGTGATAAATGATGCCTGGCCGGGAGGGGGGAGACGAGGGTCCTATTGATTAAAACGATCGTCCCGGGAGTTACACGAAACTACCACCCTCGCGTCGGTCATTGCACGAGTAGATGCAGTTACAAGGATAACCGTTCCATCGACTGGCTCGGTTCGATGCCTCGCCGAAATAATTTTTAATTACATGTTTTTATGGACCTAGTGACATTTTGAAAAACTGATTGTGAATCTTAATTTGAGTATTTGATGCAGGGCGCAGTTCGACTGATTTTAAATTAAGCTGCAAACTGATATTTTGTATAATTAATATGCTAGGGAGAGAGAAAAAAGTCAGTTAGCTTGAAGTTCCTCAGGAAGTGTATATGAGTAATCTGGAAATATAAATAATTCAAACAACGTGATCGCAGTTATTTATAGATCGATCGATAATTATACGGGAAAATATGGGCCGACATAGAAACGGGACTCCGTTGCTCATGTAATCGGACGATATTTTACCCGTCTCCGACATCTCCGTTGTGAGGGTAAAAGAGGATGAAAGAGATAAAGAGGGAGATGTATCATATAGTGAAAAATATGGGAAAACTTTATGAAAAACGGTAAATCGAAAAAGGATGATAAAATTTACATAGATGCTAGTTTGCAAAAACGGAAGGGAAATATGAGAGAAGAAGAACAAAGATGTAAGAGGTGTGAGAGAGAGAAAGAATTTCGGTCGTTAGGACAATGTATACCAATTTCCAAATTACCATCGGTAGTGATGGATGAAAAGAGAGAGATACGTGGGAGCGAACTAGAAGACTGCAAAAGAGTGCGTGCAATTTTAAAACGGGAGCTAGTTTCTGTTAACTGTAGCATCCATCACATGGACCGATCGATCGAGCTACATTACGACGGCCGATCTTCGCGGGAAGCTGGCATGATTAATATCATGAGTGCATACGAACTTTTGAACAACCGTACATCGCCTCGATTATCGAGGGGAAAGAGAGGTGGCCAAAGAGAAAGGGGAGAGAGACATAGAGAGACGGACGGGGTTGAGGGCGAGAGTAGTAGTCATCATAAATACGCACGCGCCAAATAGGGTTCATGCAATGGAGGGGTTGATGAAGGACTGGATGGCGCAAGCGCCGGATAGAGGGTGTAAAAGCTCGCCGGGAGTGCCCGTTCCCTCGGCAAATGGCTTTTCGGTAACGCGAACGCGGCCAAATTTCATCATATGGCGAATCTCGTATTCCATTTAATGAAATAAAACAGCATCTCTCTCTCTCTCTCTCTCTCTCTCTCGTTGAAATTTTGTCACTCATGCGGTGATGCGAGGCGCTTTCAATTCGGCCGCGAGAAATAATTTTTCGTATGAAATATTGTGAATGTCGAGTCTTTGCTATTTGGTTAATTAGAGTTGCACAAAATGCTGTCTGAAAAAATCGCGCAAAATAGAATTCCATTGTGCAAATACAACACGTATCATTTTACGAAATTATATGAAACGAGTTACATACAACAGAGTTATTATGACTCCTCTTTGCGGTAAGGCTATGATGAAATAGGCCTACTTTATTACATTTATACTAGGATCTACATGTTAGTATCAAATGGCAGAATAAATAGTTGGTATGAACGTGCGAGTTTAAAAAGTTCACGAAGCAAACGGCGAACGCGTTTATCTCATTGCGGCGATCTCATCTGCGATCAGCGACCATGAACGATAGCGCGAATATATTAGGTCTATCGATCGCTTCTTTTTTATACACACATGCGTAGGTCTGTTTGCTTCTGTAGCGTTAGGCGTTCGTTAACGAACCTCGTGACGAACGATTTCTTAATGAGTCACGTCATGGATGAAGGCAAGGATCGATAGGTATCGGACGCGATGATATATACATAATTGGTTTCGTTTGCGCTACATTTCGATATTACAAGATACAAGAGATAGCAGGCGAATAGTGTGGAGCAAAGGAGTCGCTGTTGTGGAACAAAGGGAATAAGAGAGAAAGAGTCATTGGGGAGAGACGAAAAGGGACAAGGGAGACAAGGGGTGTAATCTAATGGTAAATAGCACGTATGCATATAAGGGTCAGTCGAAGTGCGTCAGTGGCGTAGGAGATTGAATACTGCTTACGTTACGCGAACAGGCAATTTTGTTACAAGACTTCGTTGGATATATTATCTAACAGAATAAATATATATAACGAAGTATAAAAAAGTCCGGTCTTAATGTCAATAACAGCTTTAGTTTAATAACGAGAGAGTAATATGTTAAATTTCAAAAATAACTTATAATAGTAATATAATATAACATAGTTGCAATGTATAATTATAATTTATTATAATATTACGTAACATTTCGTTTTGAAATTATTATGCAGAAAATCTGTTAGCGGATTTAATATTTGACCTGGTTACTTTTTCGCGTGTATCGTTTTGTATCGTATTAATTGTAAGTACAATTAATCATTTTAAATTTGCATATTTATACATATGTGATACTAAATCACAAAAAAGGAAGAGAGAAAAAATAACTCTCGCGTACCAAAGTCTTGACATATTTACAAGCGTCGACTAGAAATAATTAATGATCGAACGATAGCAAAGAAACTATGCTTGTCCCTGTACTTCCGATCCCTTTTAACGTATCTTGTAACAATTATAGTCTCTATATTTTCTAAAAAATAATTTGCAGACGCAAATCGCAGTACGTCGCAATCGTGACGTCGACATCGATGTCGAAGTGTGCTAAAAGTACCGTCGAGTCGTCAGTGTAACCGCTCGTAAAACTCGCCGATCGCCGGCGATCGATCGGCGCGGGTCGTGCCCACCCCACATCTTAATCGCCAGAGGAGTCTAGACACCTCTTCCAGAGGAGGTCGCATAAATTCCGCGAGAGGACGGCGCAGCGGATAATTTACGGGGGCGCTCGTCCTCTTTGTGCTCCCGAGTGTCCTGGGAAGACCGGCGCGCCCATTCCACCCCGGCCGACGGCCGCGCCTCTTTCCTACGCCACTGCGAGGGTAGACCGAGGGGTGCCAGCGTCAGACGGAGCCGCCGGCCGGGGTTCGGGGGGATGCTCGGGGGGCACCGGGGGGTCTTTCGAATATCGATCTCCCCGCGTTCTCCCAGTCATTCACTCTCTCTCGTGCAGTTCCACGCTCGTCCCTCTTCCCACTCGTTTCGCGCTCCCAGTACTGCCAGTACAGAGTAGTGGAAGGGGTGCAGAGAGGGGGCCGAAAGGGGGGAATTCATCCGGAGGTCCCAGCCAAAGCCCGGGGGAGGAGGGCATTCACCAGGGAACGCGTCGCCACCAACTACCGCCACTACCACCACTACCACCACCACTAACCGACATCCAGAAAAATATCCTTCGAGATCGGAGGGAAATTGGTTTACCGGATCCTGGAGCACGGCGTTTGTACGGAATTATCCCCCACTCGCCTTTTCACTCCTCTCTCTGCCATTTAATTTGCATCCTATCGTCGGAAATTCGTTACATCGTAGCCTCCTTCTCGGCTTTTACGATTATCTATTCGTAAGAGAAACGAGAGTAAAGTAGGAGAATAGATTCACTTGCAGATCAGCTGGCAACGTTTAAAACGCGCCTTACGCTTTTCGAAAGCCTTGTTGTGTGTATCTGGTATCACTAGATACAGATTATAATTCCATTCTTTTATCATTATTATACGATTATCATCAATCATTTTTTATAGGCATTTATTTTTCCATTACTCTCAAACTTATATCAATATCAGCAATAAATTATTGTTGTCCTCACCATCGTACTTGTTTTATACATGGCATTACGTGATTCTCTGTGTAACAGAACCGTCTCGATCCATTTACTATACCGATCTCGAAATTCGTTGCACAGCGATGACGGAGGGATGGATAAGTGGCCAGCATCGTAATCTCATTCGTGAAAATTGTCATCCGCGGAAATGTCCCGAGGCGAGTAGAGTCGCTACTCGTCCGCCCACGTCATCCCTCTTCCTCTCTTTTCCCCAACCCCGGGTTATCATCCCTCTCCCGAAGCCTGGCCAGGTAGGTAAGTGATCGCACATCTTACAGCCGTGTTGCATGCGCATCTACAGGATGCATGAGACAATTGCGTGGATCCAGGAATAAGACTACATGCGTGCTGCAGAGGTACTCTATATACATATATAATTATTCCTCAGATTTTCGGGCTTGTTTTGGACACAATGCCTTAAGTGTTGCTTTGTAATTCAAACGTTTATTACTTGATAAGGACCAAAAACTATGGTCGAAACGTCGTAAGAAGTTTCTTAATAAATTTGGCCAGTCGTGTCGAACAAAAAATCACCCTGATTATTTATTCACTGGCGAAGAGAAGACTCATCTACCATATATAATTATGTTATCCACCCGCCCTCCTTGTCTCTTCTTCCTAGAGATTACATAAGCACGCCAACCAGCGAAATTACAGGGAAAACGGGCGATCCTCGGGGCTATGTGAGAGTCGGAAATGACGTGACTGGCTGCTAACTAGCGTCTGATTTAACGGCTACGTAAAACCGTTTAATTTTCAGCGCTGAGTAACGACCTGATTAACTCTACGATTGGACACTGCAAAGAAGATATAGAATAATTACGCGAGGGGCAAAGCACCCTTATCGATCTCCAAAATAAGACTCTTATTTTGGAGAATTAATTTCCAAAGTTGGTCTGTGTTATCGATTGTTCAAAAAATTCACCGTCGTTATCTAGAAAACTAGATAACGATAGTCACGCAATAAGTCACGCCTACATAAAACTCAGATGTCAAATACAGTTTTCGTTGCTTAAAAGACAAGGCTAAGTTAGGAGTGTCGCCCTTTGGATATTCAGACCGTTTGCGCTCCCAAATTGTCCACGACAAGATAATTCCATTTTGCAGGGGAATAAAATTCGGAGAAATACGTCAGAGCAGTATACTATAAATGAAGAGTTCATTGCGTCGCTATTTTAATCCATTTCGAGGTTGACCTCGGGTCATGCCGGCATTTTTATTTCCCCACTTAGACAGGTTCGTGTCATCTACCGGCTTATTTGGAACAGTTTGCGGTGCAAGATAACCGCGTTACTCGAGACGCGGATTGCATATCGATTCAACAAACCAAGGAAACCAGGATGGACTCGGCGACGGTGTCGCCGAGTGCGCAAAGTTGCTGCTCGCATGGTCCAGTCCGGAACAAGTGCCGCCGTGTCCCGCCGACATGTCCGAAGACAGCGGTACGTATTACATATGTGCTCTTTATACGTCACCTTCAAAGGGGGGCTCGCAGGACCCGTTCGTGACTGCAGCACGCGCTATCGCCGACCTGTCACGCGTCTGTACACGTTCTCGATGGATCTCGCTCGCGATCCGTCAGATCGATCGGATCCACTTTGCGAAGGGTCACGCGAGGATCATCACGCGCTCGCTGATTGCACCCTGACATTTCCCATCTCGCACTGGCTCGAAACTCCGCTCGGGAGACGTAGGCGAACACCGACACAAGTTGTCAATCACTCGGCTGGAGAGATCGAGGTAGTTCTAAAGACATAACAATTGACGGCTTTTTCGAGCGCACGCGAAATCGAAAGCGCAGCTAAAAGTTTCGTTAGTTACTGAATGGTGATTGAACATGCTGACGAGGCATATCCAAGTTACTTGAGGGGGTTGTGGGATTGTATCGCTAAGTCAATTTCCGGTGAACATATAAAGGTTTCTTCTCTTATTATTATTTTCCTTCGCTTTGTGACATTGATCATTTGAAATCGGTTGCTAGTTATTGCTGGTACTTCCGAAGAAAACGGTGACGCCTGGCTTTATCCAGCAGATCTGAGTGTGTTTCTTCCCTCGCAATTAATTATTCATTAAAGTTCACGATTGCGATGGGCTATTGTCACGGAAAGTGATTTATATCTTAGTAATGTAAAATAATTTAACACAGTGTGAATTTCGCGAGTATTCCCGACGGAATAACAGGCGTCTTATCGATTCCAACTCGCGACCTCATGACGATTTTGTTGTCGCGGCAGCAATTAAAACAGGATGGAGTACAAGAGATGGTCCTTGTTATTTTTCCCTAGCATGTAATAGAAATTGTCGGAGATTTAGCGTGAATTTGTCGATGTATATTATTGCACGAATTTCTTTCTTTTTCTCTCTTATTCTTTTCCTTCTCCGCCGTTTTCCGAGCTTTTCCGTGCTTTTTCCTTTTTCCACTTTTAATTGCACTTTCCGGGGAGCCATTCCCGTCGCTATCCGATTTTCCGTCCCAAGAATTTCGCAATATTTCTTCAACGTAATCGCAGTGAAACGATAATAGTCGTTTACTTGCGGAAAATTAAAAAAAACCCAACAAATGTTACATTACCGTTGACCAAAACAATTTATGTAGTAATTTTGCAAATAACTCGGACAATGGGTATTATGAATACAGTAATTAATTTGAATTTCTTAACATTCAGGATGAGATAGAACGTTCTGTTAAAAGCGTCGTTTAATCTCTCAAATATGTTCCAACATCCGCGAGAATGCAAAAACAAACGGCTTCTTAATTCAATTATAAATGTCACAGAATGTAAGTTACAATCAAATTAATTATTGATATACATAATTCGATTTATTAAAGTTGATTATTCTACGAAATATTGAATAACTTAGAATATTAATATATATTTAATCATCGATTAGGTTAGTAAGTTAAAACAAATTTTTTTCTAAAATATCACGAATATTTGATATTTTACGCTAGTTCGAACGCCATATGTGACACCATGAGACAATATTATGGGTAGACAATGGATAGACATTCAATGTTTCTTGAAAAGACAAAGTGTAACTCTTTTGCTTCCGCGCGTTGAATCATTGACGATCCAACTATACGTATCTTGATGTAAAGTTAGTATACCCTTCTTGCGTGCAGTGGAAGACTGTAGTGTCTTTAGCCATAAAATGCGACATTTGCGTCGTCGAGTAGCGGATGCGATGGAAATAGATATCGAGTGATCTGAATTTAGATCTGTAACTATTGCCACACCGGATGGGTTGCGATAAGGGTTTCCATGATAAGAAGCGCGATACCGGTTTGGTGGAATTCTGGCCTACAATATTACGGCGATAACGGAAACATTACAGGTCTTCATCGTCTATTCGTTATAATTTTCGCTTCTGCACAAAACGATATCTTTTCCTGAACCGTAAAAATATTATTTATAGAATAACTCTACCATTTTTACTTGACGATAATAATCATATATTCTTGTGACAACTCTGGCAACTTATTTACATCTCTGCTCATAAAAATAACTTTATCGAATTGCGGAAAGGAAGCTCTATAATAATATCAATAATATTTTTAAATATTTTAATATAACCGATTTAAAAAATCTACAAACGTCTAGCAGACAATTACATAGATATGAAGTGAAAAAGACTTGTGTAATTTTCATG
Organism: Aphaenogaster floridana; assembly: GCA_003063835.1. Lineage (NCBI taxonomy): Eukaryota > Metazoa > Arthropoda > Insecta > Hymenoptera > Formicidae > Aphaenogaster > Aphaenogaster floridana. The sequence continues at coordinate 719,300 of NJRP01000037.1, read as the reverse complement.
AAAAATTTTGTAATAAAATTTCATTTGATTAATGTATTGTATATAACGTAAGCCAACGCGAAAAATATACATGCAATGGGTAAGCGTGACGGTTCCCGGAATATATATTACTCGCAGTTAATCGACCTCTAGATAAGGGGTAACGTGAGTATCGCTATATCCATCCCGGCCGTCAACTCCGTAATCCATGTAAAACTATCGCGACTTTCGCTAGGCCTCTCAATCACGCTCCGCTCTAATCTCGGCATCTGTTGAATCGAATCAATCAGAGAGCGAAGCTAACTTCCGAGCTCGCCCCGAATGAGCCCAGATCTCGTGACCACAAACGAGTTTTCTCGGTTTAGCCCGGGCTTCGATGTGGGCGCGGGAGAATTCAGACTGTCGGGAGATCGCACGTACGAGATCCTTGACGCCTGGCAGCCACGCTAGCCGATTCCCATTTCTCTTGCACGGACTCGTTCGTTCACGCGAGATCGCGAAACAGGCGAGATTCCACGAAGGCGAACACGAGCGTGCAGCGGAATCGCGAGGTTCCGCTCTTATCACGTAGGCGGTAACACGTACTACGATGTAGAGCCGGTTTCACGAAGCCGTTAGTCCCTCATTGTCTTCCGTCCGATAGGTCAGAGTGTCGTTTGCTCTACGTTTGCTCTCTCGTTGATCGTCCAGGAGGCTCGGTCGTCGTTCACTATCGATAGCCGGATTATGTCGCTCTGTCGATAGATCGTTCCGTTTGGATCGTTCATTTGGAGAATCATGGTCTTCTCTTCTGAGGGGCGAGACCCCTTGGAGCACACCAGTCTTTATCAGCGTGCCGGTCAGACATATCCCCCATCTTTTCACTTCACAAGTCACACGAATAACTAATATTTCGCTGTATCAAATTAGTTTAATATCACGAGTCGATTGTGAGACAACATTGGCATTTTTTTCTCTTATAAAGTGAAATTATCACGACTGCAAAGTCTAGTATATCGCTGTATTTTTAAAATGTTTATCTTTCTGGTTAACTATTCTGCTGGACCGCTGCTTGCAGAGAGTGAAGACAGCGATGCCGAGGGTGGTCTGGGTAACGTAAACAAAATGGTGATGCGACCACCTGGCCACAGCGGTAAAGCTAAGAAAGGCCACATTTGCTTTGACGCGACCTTTGAAACCGGCAATCTTGGCAGGGTGGACTTGATCTCCGAATTCGAATACGATCTCTTCATTAGGCCTGACACCTGTGGGCCCAGATTACGCCTGTGGTTTAACTTCACCGTGGACAACGTGAAGGCGGATCAACGGGTGATCTTCAACATCGTGAACATCTCTAAGAGCGCCAACCTCTTCCGACACGGGATGACGCCATTAGTGAAGAGCAGCACTAGACCGAAATGGCAGAGGATACCGCGAGAACAGGTGAGATTTTGAAAAATTAATTATTGTCCTATGTTTATAGCGATTTAAAATAAACTCGCGTTGATATACATACAGGCATTTTCAACTTCAAACATTGGCAAAAAAAAATGTTTTAATCTTTCTTAATGATGGTTTTTAAGTTTATTAGAAACTAATAGAAGGTTAATTTTAGAAAAGTATTTCGTCTTGGTTATACAATTATTTCCTAAATTTGCAATTTCAATCTAAAGCAAATCTGATCAATTATATCCATCGCGCGATTGACGCAGACGTTTCAATTTATTAGCAGTATCGCAGTTTAAATCTAGAGAAAATGTGCCAGAGCGTACTTCCAATATCCAATTACCCCATCAAGTACTAGCAGTCTTTTAAATTAGAATTATCGGCATCGCGAATCAATTGATGATTGCCATCATTGCTTACGCGGTTAATAGTTATCGTAAATTTGATCCATCAATCTTTATAAAATAATATAATATGTTATTATCAAAACATAATTTTAATATAAACTCTCCTTATTGGTAATTCAAAAAGTCTTTCTTGATATTTATTTTGTATAGCTTGAGTTATTAATTTGTATATTTTTGTCACTCCACGGAGAAAATTTTATATTAAAAATTACTATGTATGGCAGTAGCTGTGGACCATTGCTGGAATTATAAAAATTTTTACTATGTTATATTAATAATTATTAAACTTATTAGTGAAAAACATAGTAAAAATTTTTATAATTCCAGCAATGGTCCACGGCTACTGCCATACATAGTAATTTATAATATAAAATTTTCTCCGTGTTGCATTAAAGCAATTAGAAGCGCTAATTGATATCCGTTTCTCTCGATGTTACAGGTATTCTATTACAGATCCGCGCAGCATCAGAATCACTACGTGCTGAGCTTCGCTTTCGCGTTCGATCGTGAAGACGATGTTTACCAATTCGCCCTGACATATCCGTATTCATACACCCGTTACATGGTACATCTCGACAACCTGTGCAACAGACTATTGTACATAAGGAGAGAGACGCTGGCTGAGTCGATCCAAAAGAGGAATGTAGAGCTCGTGACTATAACCTCCGACCTCGAAGATACGGAACGACCTAGAAAAGTGGTCGTCGTCCTCGCTAGAGTTCACCCCGGCGAGTCGCCGTCCTCCTTCGTGTGTCAAGGATTGATGGACTTCTTGGTCAGTGCGCATCCCATCGCTCAAGTTCTAAGAGAATACGTAATCTTCAAGATAGTGCCGATGTTGAACCCCGACGGTGCCTTTCTCGGAAATTATAGGTAAGAACGGTTTACCGGGAAGAAATCGACTTTCAATATACCTGCGTGATTACGCAGCTACTATTCAGCGATAAATTAAAACTCGAATTGGAAATCGAATAAGTAATCTTACAAATGAACTTTCCGCTACTACAAAAGGTCTTTTATCGTGGAAAATAATCTACGATCATTTTTCGCATTAAGATCCACCGTAATGGGATTAGATCTAAATCGATCCTGGAACTGTATCTCCGAATGGATTCACCCTACCCTGCTCGCAACTAGAGCGATGCTGAAGTCGCTCGATAAGAACTCGCACACACCACTGGATTGCGTGTTGGACTTACATGCTCATACCAATGCCACGGGTGTCTTCGTCTATGGAAATACGTATGAAGATGTCTACAGGTAACTCTAATCCATTTTAAATAATTTTGTTCCGTTAAGCCAAATTCGAAAAAACTTAGTCTATCGTGAAGCGAGAAAATAGAAACTTTACGTCAATCGCGTTTGTAACCGAATCTGACTCATGGCTGCCAGCCTCTCAGGTACGAGAGGCACATTGTCCTGCCGAAATTGCTAGCTCAACACGCGGAGGACTATGAACTGGGCAACACCATGTACAATCAGGATCACAACAAAGCCGGAACTGCCCGCCGTTATTTGTGCTCTATTCTAAAGGAGCACGTCAATTGCTACAGTATCGAGGTTTCTATGTACGGTTACAACAAGAAGGGAATACCGGGTATAATGCCATACACGGAAGAAGGATGTATCCTTCATGATCATATCAGTTATAATCGTACTGTCATATATAAAAATACGCACTAAAATTAAAACTACTATATGAATGCCATCTTTTTTAAATGTAAATCTTGTTAAGAGTTTCGGTATTAATTATACATGATTGCGTCAAAGTTTGAAATGAGTATAGATTCCGCTAATATTCAATCAGAGAAAGTTGAACCCTTAACAGTCGAGGTCGAATACAGATTATAGAGTGGGTCGCAATCTGGCGCGCGTTTTTCTAGAATATTACAAGCTTACTGGGCTTATCCCGTCGGGGCTTCCCGATCAGCCGTCGAGCAGACGAGCGCGTCAATCCCGGCAGAGACATCGTCTTCCAAGGGAGCCCAGACCGAGAACAGTCCGAACACCAGCGACCTTGCATCTCGCCAGCATTTACGAGTAACTATTTTAACTTTTTCGCATATAGATGCACCGATTAGTCAGAATGTCACAAAGCTCTATTATAAACCGTTAATATTAGAGATAAATTTAAAAAGAAAGAATGTCATTCCAACATCGATTTATCAATAATCCGATCTTTTGAATACGGACAAACGATCGCGCGGGGACCAAGTACTTTCATGACGTAACTCAACGATGATCTCTGAGAAAGAGTTTTTTAAATGAAAGATCCTCTTGGAAACATAAAACGTTAGTTTGAACTCGTTATTTATCGAGGCAAATTACAGTCGGCTAATCTCGGGCCGAATCGCCAGGTACTTCCGGGAGGAAGCTGAGCCGCTCCCGAGCGCTCGTTACCGATCGATGAGCGGTACACGGATGGGACAGCAGCCCGGAACCGGAATCGCGAGTGAAACTGGAACGGGCGTCGGCGGCGGGTGTAGGAGCCCGAGCTACAGGTTCCGGAGCCCCGGGGCACCGCTCGACAGGGTGCAGACCCTGACGGGGCGACCCGCCGCCGAGCCGCGGCTCACCATTATCGATTTCAATCAGCTGACGCGGGGCGGTTTGGAGCTCGCAGCCAACAAGAACAGACCGACGGTTCCATGCAAGAGGATCGTCAAGTCGCGCAGATAGCGATCGTCTCACCTCGTCGGTTAAGGAGAGATCCTCGACGAACCGATCCTGCAACGTCTCCGGGAACACGAAAATCAAATGTCGCGGTATGCCATTATTATTTCCTATATAAGAGACGGGAGTTGCTTTCGTGACAACATTAAGCAATATTGGTTCACATGAATGTAGGTGGTCGAGTAGATGAACCATCGCATCGATTCGCGCTACTTCTGGCGACGGAAATAGAAGACTTCTCGACGAGAAGAGGAACGCGGAGAATGCACTTCGGATGCTGCCTTCTATCCAATTGCTAATACCAATCTCGTTGTTATTAAGAAACTTCCGCTTTTTTACACCGAATAATTTTAAATTTAATAATATCAACGATAATAGTGTGCACATTTATTCCTCGTATTATGCAATACTCATTCTTCCACGTAAATATCAAGTTTAAGGCTTCTCTTACAACATTCTCGCCTTCTTTCACGTGAGAAAAAATAATCTTTAATAAATCTTTATCTCACAATCAGACTGCATGTTTCTAACAGATACTTGTTACATTTCTTATAGTTGTTTATAACATCGTTATCAATATTATACTGTGTATGATATTAACTACTTCTACATTTAAAGATAGATATATTAATAATAATGATAAAAATATATATATAATCTGTTAAATATCAAATAAAACATATAAAGCATGCTCTCACATTATTAATTAGTACCATTTCCGAATTGCACCTAGAGCTTCACGCGTAAACTACGTATGTTAAAATATACATATATGTCGCACATAAAATTATGTGAAGATTATTAGATATTACATTATATACTAAAACTATGAAACTTTTAATACAATCTCATATCAGACAGTCTGTTCTATCTCAAGACGGATGGAACAGAGAAAAAAGATTTCATTGGAACACGTGTCTAATCAATAATTCTTTAATTTGGAAAATTTCTCGATGTTTTTATTAAAACTGGCAAGTCATAACTGGGAAAGACTGTCGTAATCGATCAAGACACAAGACTCTCTGGTTCCATGGGGACACTCTGCATTTCTCGATCTCTGTCAACCACACCGAACAACACGATCACACGTGGCGATCGACCGTACGCTCCGGATGCATTTCGGGAACGGTGTCGCGGTGTCTTCACCGACATCCCAAGTAAAACAGAAAGTCATGATGACATCAAAATGACGTCAATATGATGCTAAAATGATGCCTTTGACATCATTTTGAGGTCATTTTGACGTCATCATGACTTTGTGTTCTTCCTGGGATCCGCGATCGACAGATGATTTGCATTGCACGTACCTGAGAGAATGCGACAATAACGTTTCCTAAAACTCAACGAACCCGCGCTCGAGGCACGCGCGCATTGGATGGACAGAAGACGCAGGTACTACGCGACGGTCCGTTACACCTGGCCGGATACGGACCTAAGGATACTCGGAGACTGGGCGCGGGTGTGTCCGTGCATTTAACGTACGACGACGACGGTAACGGCGACGGGAGAGTATACTAATCGTGCTTGCGAATTCAACCACGAACAACGAACAAACGAATTTACCGTGTGCGTGTATACGTGTGGGTGTGTACGCGTTGTATGTTGTGCGTGAGAGAGCGGGTCGGTGTCCCTGCGTGACTAAGGTGTGCGTGTGCGTTTTCGTATGTACGTATCCGTGTGTATATATATGTGTGTGTGTAGGTGTATGTGTGCCGATATATTTGCGGTTATATATTATACGTGTACATGTCAATCAATCGGAACTGAAGAGGAACTAAAACGGAAAGAAATGAAACTATAGCGAAAGAAGGGAGCAGACAAGCGGCCAGTAGCTCTTCTACTCCTGGGCTCGAGACGGAACTGGCCCGTGGGCCGCTCCGACGGGCTCGCGAGACCCCCGTCGACGATCATCCCCCTCAACGTCCCGCCCCCGCCGTCCATCGCAACCCTCTTCTCCGTCCCTCAACCACTGCCGCCGTCGCCGCCGCCGCCGCGCCGCTTGCCCTGCATCCTCGATTCTCGCCGCCCCCGTTCTCTCCCTCCTCCCTCCCCCCGCCGTGCCGGGAGTGCGTTTTCCTCCCCTCCGTGCCGCCCCGTGCATCCCCCTCGAGCCGGGCCGGGTACTTCGGGGTTGGACGAGAGCAGGGCGGTGGTCGTTGAACCAGGTATATAACGACTGACGTCTGCGTCGTACCGGTTGCGCAGCAGCGAAACCGCCCTTACGCGGCCGTGCTTTCGCTCCCCTCCCCTCCCCTCCCCCCCGTCGTTCCCTCGTTCTTCCCTCGTTCGGTGCGCGGGGTTGCAACCCCCGTGCACCCTATCGCTACAGCGCAGCTCTTGAACAGTTCCCCAGGAGAAGCGACTAACCTCCGCGAACCCGGGCGGTACGTGCGGCGAGGGATGGACGAGAGGGGTCGAGGGGGTGCAGGCAGCCGAGGGGGATGGATCTGTGCAACGGAGTCGACGTGTACGCGCGCCAGTGGATTAATATCGGAGCCGCGCTGGATTCGCCAGGGCCGAAATGATTTAATTCCGGCTTTTAATCCGGGCTTTTATCTGCGCCTCGATATCAGATTATACATCGTCGGCTCCTCTTTCCCGCCGTTTCTTTTATCCGCCGCCGCGGGAACGTTGCCAAGAAACCGGCCGACTGAGCTTCCTTCGTCTCCTCGCTCTTCTTTCTTCCAAAAATTGGTCGTTTTATTACCCCCGCGAGAGACCTTACTGTCGAAACTGTCGATAAATCGCGTCACGTTCGCGCTTGTAATTTTGTTTCGTATTAAAAATTAAAATTTTTGTTTTGCTTCAGCTTCGTCATCAAATTAAACGCACCATAAATCGCAACATTTCCATCCTATCTCATTTCTGTCCAGAACAGAAATGAAATACGATCATTTCCGCCCTAAGACGCTGAACGGCGTGCCGAAAGATTTCCGACATCAAGCTATTAAACGTGAGGGCTAACTCACTAATGGGTCTATTGAATCGATTCTTTAGATTTATAGAGAGAGAATTATGATTCTCCATTTTTTGAATAATCCGAGGCAGAAACCTTTGATCGAACCTTGTTTCCTAAATATGAGGATTCATTGAAAAGAGGCCTAATTTGAACAGATAAATCATAATACGAAAAATTGATTTTTCTTTTTATCTTCCTAACCAAATATAATGATAAAAAAATAAGAAAGAAGATATCTTTAGAAAAGGGGGATAACAGATATCCATTAAAGGAAGGAAGAAAAACCGGACACGGTTCTTCGAACTGTTTTTCTCTTAATGGATCTTTTCTTAGACCCAAGAACTCTAAGCAGCTTCATCACCCCCAGGGCGATCATCTTATCTATTACAAGATTATGACCACGTTATCTTCGTGTCTTAGCATGAAGCTGCTAATAAAATAAACGAAGCCATTGACATGAAATTCGACCTCGTGTGTATAACTAGATTTTGCGGCATTTTATTATTATTTTATTATTATGATGTTTTTTAAGTATTATTATAACGTTTTATTTCATAGGATATATCATCATGAACTTACTTAAATTTATTAGGCGTTTCTCTTTTCAGCTTTTTTGGAGTTTCTTGCGTTATATCGGGCAAAAAGCAACACACACACACACACACACACACACACACACACACACACACACACACACACACTGTTCTTCTTTCAAGTTATATATTATATTACATATATCTTTGTTTATATAATGTATATTTTAATTTTGCCTCGTAGACATATTATTTATTATATATTTTATACACACACAAATGCTAAAAATGCAATGCGCGCGATTTTTTGTTGTCGCATCCTTATTACATATAGCATATTTTTTTCCAGTTAAATATAAAGTCATTAATATGAGAGACATTAATATTAATAGCATGTTGACGCGTGTGTTTATCAGTTTATCTAATGTAAAAGAAATAGATTCACATTTTTACAGTGATGACCAACTTTAAACAGCGTGCTGCCATCTAGCGTAATCTTCCGAAATCTTCTGAGAGTTTCCGTTAGATTTTTATAAAAGCGATAAATTCTCAAACGCTAAATAAAATATAAACAAGATAAAATTTTTGGCTATGCTATACTTTATGCATTCTTCTGATACATCGAATAAAGTGTGTATAATTATTGTGCGTATCTGCTAAATGACATTGATGACGTCATGCTCGCTCAAAAAAGTTGAAAGGCTCCTCTTGTTTTCCAACACAGCGATAGTTTCAAACACAGCGATATTACAAAAGTGAAAATCATTGTCCATAGATCTGCAGTTAATGATATATATATATATATATAACACTTTATGTACATAATTTAGACTTTATATATATATATATATATATATATATATATATATAGAAAAAGAAAGAAATTCTTTTTCGAGTAATACATTAACGTTTATTTTCACCAATTTAGATTAACTTTAATCTCGGGTTTAACTTACTCTTTATCTTTTTCTAATTCTAAGAATTAGAAAGAGAGCTCGCACGATTTCAATATAGCTACGTATAGCTACTCACAATCAGTGCGCATGCCCATGGATTAGTGATTTGAACTTTTAAAACATCCGCGCGTTCTGAAACTCATCGAGGAAAGGTTTATTATGGGTGCATTCCACTTAACGACCGCAACGCCCGCTTGCACTATCTGTCTTTATTTAACTTCAGACGAACAACAAAGATGAAATGATTCCGCGAGCGCTGCGGTCGTTAAGTGGAACGCACCCTATATGTCCGTTCCGCAAGTGTATGTCCAAAAGCAACACAGGTTGTAAAAATTTATTTCAACATATTTTACGTATATAAGCTGAAATGTCACGCTTTATTTGAATTTAATCATAACATGGCGTAACAAGTCAAGTTCATTCGCCCTTTTCGATGGAAATTTTGTCCCCCTTCAGGCTGGCTTCACATGGAGCGTACTTTGCGTATCGCGTAACTAGCGCCAGCCAATCACGCATTGTCGTTAGCTTTCCAGTAGATAATAAAACGGAATTGCGGATTTGTGAATGGCCGCGTTCAGCAGACTCAACAGTTGAGCAACGTTACTAGATTTATCTATATTATATCTTCATTTATTATAGAAAATCTAGTAACGTTGCTCAACTGTTGAGTCTGCTAAACGCGGCCATTGGCCGCGTTCAGCAAACTCAACAGTTGAGCAACGTTACTAGATTTATCTATATTATATCTTCATTTATTATAGAAAATCTAGTAACGTTGCTCAACTGTTGAGTCTGCTAAACGCGGCCATTGGCTTCTGCTTTTCCGCTTTCCGCTATTCTGCCAAGGTGTGAATTCGCCTTAAGAGTAAGGGTAAATCCCCATGGAGCGGAATAGCGTAACGCGGAACGAGTGCGGAACCAATCACGAGACCTGTCTCTTATACACATCTAGATGTGTATAAGAGACAGGGTAGAGTAGCGTTTATTAACCAATCGTAATAAAGAAATTTTTGTTCTTTTTGTCCTGATTGGTCAATAAAGGCTACTCTACCCGTCGAGTAGGATTTCTGAACGTAGCCCAGCAGTGGGATTCTCTAACTCGTTATGCAGTATAACGACAGTTATAACGACAGTCGCGCAGCTTTTCTACATGTAAAAAAGCTGCGCGACTGTCGTTATAACTGTCGTTATACGGCATAACGAGTTAGAGAATCCCACTGCAGTAGTGCGATTCTGTAATTTTTATCGACGATTTTCGGTATCGTTATCTAGCGACAGCCAATAGGTCTGTTTGTGTTGCTTGCACTTCTCGCACTTATACTTCTCGTTCTTTTTTTCTTCAACGCCAGCGCGTATGTTTATCTCGCTTTAAGTGCAAGAAGTGCGAGAAGTGCAAGCAACACAAACAGACCTAATGGCAAGGACAATCCTGGTAGAAAGCGCAACTCCCATTGGCTGTCGCTAATTAACGATACTGAAAATCATCGATAGCAAATTACAGAATCGCACTACAGGCAAACAAGGCTTCAGCCAATCATGTCGCGAGACAATTGTCGCGTTCAGCAGACCAAGCCGCTCAGTAGCAATCGAACGTGATTGGCTCTTACTTTTAGAACCAACCAATCAACGCAGAGTGTTGATAAGACGAACTCAACAGTTGTGTCTGCTGAACGCGCCTAATGACGTCAGTCTTGAATTTTCGCTGCGCTGCCGTTAGAATGTCGTTACTAGCGTGAAGTTGGCGCTAACAGTACGTGCGCGGTGCGATTCCGCGATCGAAGGGGGGAGTGTGTGCGTGCGTGTGTGTGGGTGTGGAGGAGTGTGGTGTGGAGTCCTCTTCGGTTTAGTAGCTCGCCATGTTTTTTACTGACTGGGGTGTGTAGAAGAGGCCGGGGTGAAAAATCATCTCTCGAGGCATGCAGGTACGTCGAGAATCCCGGATTTTTTCGTCATCGCGGCGGGACGCGTAGGCGTCCGATCGCGGACGATCCCGCGCGTCGCGACGCGACCCGGGTCGCCGTCGACGAGTCGCGTTTCGTAACGTCGTCACGCACGGGCTTTCGTTCTGGGCAGAGCTATGACTCAGGCGAAACTCTATAGCGCGATCGGCAAGGTTATTCGCGTTGCACCCCCCCGGACCAGAGTCCGGGTCCCGCTGGCAGCGTATCGTGCGCGTGGACACGCGGTCGCGCGTTACCGTCCCTCGCCTAAATTCGCCTCACTCGGTCTGGCCGCGCGTTTTCCGCCTCCGCGACAACACCTGAGACGTACGTCGATGCTTTTGTCGTACACACATCTATCTATAGATAACGCGTCCCTTTAACAGCGGTCACAATGGTCGCGGGCGTATGTACCGCCGCCCGACATGCGATTCTGCTTGCATTTCTGGATCCTGGTCTTTGTTTCTCTCGGCCTTTTGCATGCGCTGATACAATTTGTCGGTTCTGAATATTACTGTGTCCAGCAAAGTTTAGCTATATATATACATATATGTATATCTGCCCATTCTTTTGAAATTTCTTGTATTTCTCTCTTTAAATAAATACATTTAATAAATAAATAAATACATAAACATGAATACAAAATGTTACATATAATTAAATAATATTCTTATGTAATATATGTATATGTATAGCCTAAATCTCAAAAGTTTAAAGTGATGCTGATAATATGAAAGTATACAAGTAAGGTAGATATTTGAAAATTATTTTTATAGTTATTATTTAATTTTCTAGCATGAATTGCAACTATAACAGGCATTATCAAGTTGTAGAAAAAATTATTTTTATGAAAAGTATGAGTAAAGTTAAGATAAAATATTACTTGTATTATATGCAATACTAAAAATATTACTCATAAATGAAACAATGTGTTTCCTGCAATATATAAAATGATTATTTATAATAACTGCTTTTACTTGTTACTTTTAGAGTCAAAATGGGAAGGAGACTATACTTGTTATCCTTCACTAAGACCTGCCAGCCTCACTTCAATGATATATCCACCACCCATGCACAAAAACTAAAGAATTTTTAAACAAGATTACTGAAACTCTAGGAAACAATAATATTTCTGGGCAATTAAGTAACTTAATGCGAAAAATTCAAAGTAAGAAGTGCAGGAAAACGTTCGATAAATCTATTGATTAGTTCGAACAACGTAGTGGTGGATTTCATCAAAATTGAAACATTTAACGACAATAATAAAATATCGTAATACTGTACTGTATATAGGTGAGTTTGAGCTCTCATAGATTTTAAATAGTCTAGGCCCTTTTTAATGATTCCCTATTAAGATGTCGTGATATTATATAATAAAAGCAATGACTATAATTTTTATAGGAGAGATGATCACCCTGGAGATAGTGAAGTTGGTTAGAGTTCCTGGGTCTAGGAGGAGATCTATTAAGAGGGAATGAGGAACCCAGCCTTGCATTTGGTCGGGATAGCGACGTCCCCTGGAGGAGGTGAAGTCTTTGGCTCGAGGGCCGAGGAGGAGTTGCGCCAGTGGCTTGAGGCACGCCTGGACGCATTGGGGATTGACCCAGTTGCGTACTCGCGATTTGTACTCAGCCTATTGCGCCGCCCCGACTCGGCCCTAAGTCCTCCAGAAGAGGCAATTGAGTTGGGTAGAGGTACAGGACGTCGCGTACGTGCCCGACCTAAAGCAAAGCTGCCAACGCATGGTGACGGGGAGCAACGACAAACTGTTGTGCAATGTCTGACAAGTGCTGCTGATGACGTGAGTTTAAATATAATTTATACTTAGGAATATAAAATTCCTCATTTCTTTTCTACAAATTGACTATGTTATGTAACAATTGTATATGAAACGGTATTTTCTGTATTAGAAATATGGAGTAGATGCTCTGGTTGATGAGCTGTGCATAAAACTGAAAGAATTAGAAGGCGGAAGCTCATATAATGAAAAAGAAGAATCCAAGAAATCTTGTGACGAGCCCAAAACAAATTTAGAAGCACTCACACCTCGCGACAGGGCTCTCAGATACTACGCAGCATTTCCAGCCTTGCAATCTGTATCCATCAAAAAGTCTCCTGCACAAAAAGATAAAAACTTTGCCAACAGCAACAACAATAAAAACTACGGAATTAATTTGCACAATAAAAATAACAGCGCTCGCAATAGAAAGACTAAAATGTCTATCGTGAGTATTATAATATTTTTCTATACTTTTCAAATTTTATATAGTTATTAATGTGGTAAATCGTATTCTCTCTTTTTTTAAAGAACATCGAATCACAAAGATCAGAAGATAAAGAAAGCTTTGGATTTGCTAAATCAATGGAACGGGAAAGAGAAAAAGAACTCGATCAGTTGAGATTAGCGCAATTAAAGGCGAAGTTTGAGAGCTTGGAGGCACTTTGGAATTCAGTGCCAGGCAATGCACAAGATACAGCTTCGATATGGGCAGCTCCGACACTTTCCATTCCTTCTGGACCTCTTTGGCCCACAGACACTACCAGGACAATCTTCACCTTACCCACCTCAGATAATGGCTACGCTACTGACACACCAAACCAAGAATCAATTGTTGACGAATCACCGCTTATTCCTTGGGATATTGATCTAATCAGCATTGAAGATAATGCAGATGAATGTAGCAATAAAGATAAAGCAGGTCAGATATTAATGCATGATGCAATATATTATAATATAATTTAAGATTTATAACAAAATATTTATAGTTAGTAAATCTCGCACAAATTTTAAATTTTCTTAGCGGAGATTTTTACATTAGATATATTGTTGCAGAATACAATATAAATTGGATGGATTCGGTTACGGATGGACCCTGGTGCTGGAAAGGAATTGACAGTAACTTATCTACAAGCTTGTATTGTCAAAATCCTCAAACAGGTGGCTGCTTCTTTCCAGTAACATCAAACAAAACTCCGCTTGGAGTTTGCAAGGAATCTCGTTCGAGTCTGAAGGTAAACAGCCTTCCAGAACCAGACGAGGATCTATTGACTTCCACACGTACTCACTTTCGTCCGATAAAGGACGATGGTCGCTGGGCAGATGGGACGACGTTTCCTGTGAACAATACGGTTGAACGCGTTGCTTATCGCAGATCTGAGTCAGGAAACTTACTATACCTTCCTGGCGGAGAAAGCCCTTATATGGAGTACCGGGAGAATGACGCGGTGGCATTGCCCGCGTCTACGAATTTAACGCTGAAGTTTCGGGTGCGTCAGTGTGACAAGAGCGTCCAAACTGAGCCCGTACGATCTCCGGTCAAACGCCGCATTCTCTCCGAACAAGATCATTTTCGCTATTCTCCGATCGGAGCTGAAGATGCCGTTTTACAAGAGCAAGAAAATATCGAAAAAGATTCTTTTGCTTTGGATCAACTTGGCTGGGTACAATCGAGTGTACCTCTGCACAATGATAGAAAAAGGTAATAAACATCGTTAAGACACGCCACATGTATTGCAAGCGCGCTAGTTGCATACAGTGTGTAATATTGTGTCGTAATTGCGAACATTAATAAGAAAAAAGCGATTTTAGACTAATCAATCTGTTTTCTTATTATTAAGTAAGTGAGAAATCAGTATTATCAGATAAAAATACGAGATTTACAGTATTATCCACAATTGGGTAATAAGAGAGAAAAGTCGGTATTTATATCCGTTGCCAAAGATAAATATTGATGTATGTGTGATTTGTTCTAAGTGGTTAAAAAACTTTAATAGAGACACATTAAAATAATATGTATGTAATATTTCCCATTTTTAGAAAATATTCGAATGACTAACGTTTCAAAAAAATTGGGATCAATTTTCTTTTAGGATAGGAACCGTGCTTAAAAAATGCTAAAAACAAAAGCGAAATACTAATAGCCTGTCCAGATGAAAGTCTTACGGACACAATTTAGTTTTGTCACATTGCTATTGTATCTAATTATATACATGATATCTTTTTTCTGATAGAAGGCACAGTAGCAGCTTCGGATGCCAGCCACTGACGACTTTGCGTCCGTTGACCTTGTGAACCGGATAATGTAAGCTGCTAAATAATACTATATGACTGGAGATTTGAGGTTTAGCTATACTTTTTTTTCGCAAGATAAAAAAGCGATTGATAGGATTGTGAATGGGGGTCCTCTTGGCATGTGGAATTTGTTATGCATGTATCCAAGAAGGCACGAGTAAACCCCATCGTCACTCGTAATAAGCAACATGCAATCGAAACAAAGCAAAACACGAGAATATTAACTATTCATTTAGATAATTAATATTAACCCTTTGATGAGAGAGTAAAGAGGAAAGGAACAAAATAAGAAAAAAAAGTGTATATGTACACACAGCGTTTCACGTTGCGAGAACGTTGAAGATGTAGTCCACGCTATTTCAGTTGTAGGTTGTTGATTACTTTGTGATTTTTTGAGGAGAGAGCTTAGTACGCTGATTTTGTAGAAAATTGTAGCAAGCAATTTTGTTTCTGACCCGACGTGCAGGCCAAGAGTATCTACTTATCCGATTCATATCGAAAAGAGAAGAAAAAAAGAAAGTTACGAATCAGAAATAAATTAAAAGGACAGTTGAGTACTTATTTTGAACGCCGCACGGTTGCAAATCGGGTATTTAATTAAAGTGCTGTTCTATTTTCTTGTTGTTTTTCGTAATTATTAATGGATTATCTTAATCGTATTCCCCTATAATTATGATTTAACTCCCTAGAAGATTAATCCCCCCTTCAATCCTTTCCTTCTCCCACATTCCAAATCTCCTTGTATCCATTGCTTTCCCTGTGCTCACCCTAAGGAAATCGAATAACAGAGAACATACGTGTAAAAAAAAAGTGTAATTCGAAAACACGCGCTTACCTTGCGAAAGGTATGCGAAAAAATACAAAAAATGTTACTTTAGCATGCAGATGCCTTTGAAACGAATGTTGAGTGATGTTAATGCGTCAAAGGAATGTGTCACTTATAAACAACTCTGTCTTTAGGAAATAACATGAAAGGAACATATGCAATGTAAAAAAAAGAAAAAAAGGCGCTCTTCGTCTTTCCACGAAATAATGTACGGAAAGGATAAATAAAGGCATTGCAAAACATGAAAATTGTACGTGATTTTTAAATCTTCTACTTCCACACATCTATTTATTTCTCTTTACCCAAGAATTCCGCAATTACACAATTCCTTTAAAGTTATTTAGAACCGCAAACATTTATTGCAGAGTATATACGCTAAAGACATGCAAATGGATCCTATGAAAATGTTACTGTATTTTGTAACTTTACTGTGCGTCACACCGATATGAAAATTCATGAATCTTCATGAATTTTATCTAATATCTCATTAATATACAAAATTGACACGGTCGTCTAAAAACGGTCGTCTTTTATCTCTTTGTGCGATAGAGTTTACACTTATTATCTATATTCCACAAACGAATCCGCCCTGAGTGTTTGAACTCAGAATCTCGATCTAAATTGCGAGATCGTTTGAAACCCATGTGTGGGGGCAGGATGCAAGTCAAACCGCATCGGTTTAATTGCCTTCGCCGTTTTCGTTTTCGGAGGCGTAGCTTGATGTAATTCGCTAACTTTCGCACGGTGTCGATAATACCAATACTCGAAGGCTAACGTGAAGCAAGCGAAGATGATGCCTACGAAAATTACGAGGAACACACCGCCAATATTGTGAATACTAATACCGTCGCTCTGATTATTTTCTAGGTCGCAATTCTTTCTGACGGGATTATGCTTCCACCATTTGTCCTTCAATTTCTCCAATCTTCTCTTGTTCAACAGTATGAGGATACTGCAAAAAAAGATCAATTTAAGAAGGTTTGTCTTTTTACCAAAAAAATAAATTATACGTACGCATTGTTAAATTGATCCTTCAGCGGTGATCCTTGTTGGACGGCGATAGCGTACGGTTTCCTTGAAAATTCCTCCCCAACTGGGGTCAGATCGCAATTTGTCATGATGAGATATTTGATAGTCGAAGCGTCTCCTATGAAAGCGAATTCATTATTCGCGTACTGACCCTCTCGTCGAATTCGCTTTAGCGCTTCGTCGACATCGGCCGGAAAGCCAGCCTCTTTCATGGCTTGAAACATTTTTGTATACTTGTCACTAACAGGATAATCCCAGACGGCTAGTTTCGCTCTTTCTATATCTGACAGGCTATCGTTCAGGCTCATATCTTTCCAAATTCTGCGATAATTTTAATTTTGTTTAGAGGAATCGCGCGCATAAAAATCTGATTTGAGAAGTAATCGCTTACTCGTAAAAGCGCGTCTCGATGTCCGCCATCCTCTGGAAGTAGATGTACGCCGGCGAGTTCTCGATAGGTGCATATTGTATTTTATACTGTTTACTCAGATCCTCCAAGGTCTCAATAGGTATCTCCAGCCTGGACACCGTGAGGAAAGCTGCCAAGTTAGCTGTGTAAGACGCAATGATGATGAACCCGAAAAGCCACCATGTGGCTGCCACCAATCTTCCCGATAAATTTTTCGGCGCCTCACCGCCGCCCTGAGGTGTCAGAGAAGTCATGCAGAACCAGAAGCACTCCCTGAGATTGAACTCCCTCTTCTCATCGTCGTCCTTGTACTTGTCACGATTATTCTGGTAGCTGTACGGCGACCAACGGTCAAACAGCCACATGAGGAAGCTGGTGAAGAAGTACGCCGCGAGTATGCAGAGCCAGACCTCGTTCTCCAGCACCGTGAGGAACTTGAAGAGCGATGTCGTCGTCTTCGTTTTCTGCATCATGATCGTCAGGCCGACCAGGTCGTAATAGGGCACCGTGAAGTCCACGACTTTCTCCCGCTCCGCCATGACCCAGAGCGAGCCCAGGGCAATGTCGGCGCGTTTTTCTATGAGCTCCCTCATCATTCCATTCCAGCTGCCATTCTCGCTCAACGAACCGTAATCGTGATCCTCCACCTCGCGTACTTCATACTCGAACGGCACAGTTTCGCGAATCGCGTCTAGCAGATCGATGCAGAAGCCATACCATTGATTGGTTTGATTGTTGTACATCATGAAGGGCGGATGTTGCAGGGCGATCACCCTGTAGCTCGTCACCGCGGTGTTGTTCATGATTTTCTCGTTGGTGACCTTCGCAGAACGCAAATTTTCTTATTAGACGAAAAATCAGAATATAACGTAAAGACAACACACAGGATAACGATGGTCGTATTGAACTACTTCTGAGACTCTAGAAGGTCTGGAGAAGGTGGTACGAAGCACGAAGCGAGTGAAACTAAATACGCAAAAAGAGTGTGCTTTCGTGACGCTTTCGCGGCGCGATATAATGCGCGGGTAAATAAAAGTGTATATGACCATACCCTTTTGCCACCTTGAACTTTTTCCAGGACAGATAAGCGAGCGTCATTAGCGAACGACAGCGTGGTAGATACGGCGGCGAGATATTAATAAAAAGAGAGCTCACGTGTCGAAGGAATTTCTTTTTTTTTCGACACAATCGCGTTTCTTAATGAATATCTCGTATTATCACATTTATGTATTTGTTAATGCTCTTTGCGGGAAGTCGGTTTAGTTCAAAGTCAGCTTAAAAATGAACTCGAGTTTCACCGGGTTTAATTTATTAGTATTCGTTATCGTGCAAACGCGATCCAGTTTAAACGTGCCTCGCAAACGAACGAATATTCAAGAAGAGCTCAAATAAACTCCGACGATGCAATCCGAATTCAGTGCGACAATCAATTTGTTGTTCTTACGAATTATTTCCGAATTATTTCTTTATGGAAGAGGGTAGTACAATATAGATGAGAAAAAATATATGAGCCATCGATCGCATAAATGTCGCTCGGTCAGGCACGACGGTCAAGCGTGATCAATAATTCTCGAATATATGGCACGAGAATTGGAAGAAAAAATCGAACCAGTCGCGATATTGAGCACATTGTCGTAATTCAGAGAGAAAATTGCTTATGGCACACGGCATAAAATCTCTTCATCTTCAAATCAATCGATTTCAATCAATGGATTATGAATAATTCAAAGAGGATCAATATTAACACCCTGTATATTAGCGCCGTTCAACGTCTTCACGTGACACGTTACGTCTCGTTTCAAGCACTTGGACTTACCTGCAAGGGCATCTCGATGCCCGCCTGCCAATCTCCGCTCTCCTCCCTCAACGTAATCTTCTCCTGTTCGATGTTCACCAGGTATACGAACATCTTAAAGTCCGCGTGATGTTCTCCGTTTTCCTTGCCCCAGCTAATGCCGGCGTACGTTGGCGTCATATTCTTCGAGGCCGCCATCAGTTTAGCCAGGAAATCCAGGCCTCTCGTTGGCGTGTTCGTCTCGTCGTAGCTGTTACAGTCGATGTGACGGGGTTCCAAGGGCCAATCGCCGTTGTCCAAGGCCGACTTCATCGCGTTGACGCCCAACAGGGTCAGATCGTAATAAAAGGCGGACGTGATGAGGGGTTTCGGGAGTGTCGCCCTTACAACAGACTCCGCTTGATTTTCATCGCTCACCATCGGCGCTTCCGGCTTCAGGAACAACACGGTGATGTTCTCGCACGCGCAGCTCGGCCACACTTCTTCGTCCAGAGTCAAAACGAACCAGCCATACTTGCGTCCGGTAAAGCTCAACGATTCCCCAGCGTCCAATAGCATGTTGATGGAATCTCCGTTGCCGAGTAGGAAATAGTTTACTACGTCCAAGTCCCGCAACTTCGACAATTGGTCCCTTACGTTATCGATCATTTTCTGCAAACCGTTGATGACGTGTCTGGTCGGCACGTTCAGCAGCAGACTCTTGTACTTGTGGTTCATAACGAAGTCTTTGTCGTACAGAATGCCGGCATTGGTGATGTTCAACTGGATCGCCAACTGACGGATCGCCTCGGGCACGAGGTCGTTCGGTGGCATTACCTGGAACGAAATACCGAACCACGGGAAACTGCAAAGTATCTGAAGAACGCCTGAAGAATTTTCGCAGAACTAGAGAAGATTACAGATTCCAGCTGACTATCGCGGGTAATTTTGACCTGGAATTTACTAGTGGCTATATGTATTGCTGACCTATACAAAATAAAATATTTGAAGCTAACCAGCAGACCACACACTGCTTGCGCTTACCGATTTGGACGAAATTTGGAATATATTTAGATTATCATTAGACATGACTCCTGGTAAAGCTGTTTTGATGCATAGGCTTTGGTTGTCCCTAGCCAGAGTCTCAATGTTGCGCCTTTAATAGTTTAGCAGTGGCGAAATTTTTTAGATATGTTATTGTCTGCTTCATTTCGACGCAAATACATTGACCTGCAATTTTCACGTTAAGGATAATAATAAAAGACAAACGAACGGACACAAATGATTCTATTCAACACAAAGTTCTTTATTCAACAAAATTTTTGCAAGTAGCAAAGTGAAATGTTTTATAAAAATAATACAATCAATTATATCACAATTCAAATACTCTATAAAATTTCGCCACTGCTAAAGTACTACTAAAGGCGCAACATTGAGACTCTGGCTAGGAACAACCAAGGCCTATGCATCAAAACGGTTTTACCAGGAGTCATGTCTAATGATAATCTAAATATATTCCAAATTTGGTCCAAATCGGCGAGCGCAAGCAGTGTGTGATCTGGTCGTAAGACCGGTCAGAGCGCAGGTCGGATATATTTCATGTTATATCACGCATATGAGAGTATCAGTAAACACACTATGTCTTTCGCTACCAGGATTTTACATGTGTAACTAAATACGGTACCTGGATCAAATAGTTTTTTTGATCAAGGTCCAGATCTCTCCAGTAGCGAATATCGCCCTCTTGACCAAATTGGGCGGATAAGGTCGGAACCCCCATGGCCGCCGTAAACGAACTCGAGGCTTCGGCGCCCAGGTTGGCCCTCGTCATGTCCAAGATCAGATCCGGGACGGTCGCGCCGCCTTTGCTGATAGCCGAGCTCCAGACGTTGCATATAGTCTCGAGACTCTCGCTGGAATCGCTCTCGTTGATCTGTACGGACCACACATTGCCCAGGTGACCCGGATACTTCTCCCCCAGAGCCTTCAAAGCGCCGGTCACGCTCGCGTTTGCCGCTTCGTTCTTCACACCATTAATTATAACTAATTGGGGAAAAAGCATCGCGCCGACGTGGCATGCAAGAAAAAAGAGAAGGCAAAGCCGAGTCAGACGATTAATCTTAAGATGTAACACCTTAGGGCGCTCTACTGCCTTAAATAGCTCGTTAATGAGAAACTACAACCGTGCGCTGTGAGACAAAAGCAGTTATCGCGCATCAAATCGCTTGAAAAGCTTAATGGACTGGCCTAAAAACCTGTCCTTGGCAAATAAAATCTTTTCTCCCGTATGTACATTGTACATAGAGTGTGAATTTTTTTCTCCTTCAACGACAGAGATGCGGCCGGGAACAATACGTTATTGCGTATCGATCGCATAATACGGTTATCGCGCTACGCAAAATTTTCCAATTAAACGTCCCTGAATGAAACTTACAAAGATTCACCGGTCTCGATTGAGTCGGTCTTTGTTTATCACCATTTGACGTGTCTTCTACTCCGTAGGCCGTAAAAGTCGCCGATAAAATATATAGCATACAAATCTTTGCGACACGACGGCCGGATGCCATGATCGCGAGTGAGGGTGGGCGTCTTCCGAATAACTGAAAGCTTCGAACGAACAGGACTCGAAGGAAATGGCAAAGGTAATCAACTCTGTCTGAACACGGGAAATACTTTCAGCGATACAAATCGAAGCTTCGAGCGTTGCGCAATATCACTTATCGACTCGTTCTTTCGCTCGTCCTCGCTACGGACATTGAAGATGCATTCGAGTTCAGTTTTGTTGGCGCGAATGTTCGTTGCTTTAAGGAAACTCGCCAGTACTTCCTTGCGCGATTAACTGCAACTGCGTCTATATTGAGCTTAATATCGTTAATACGGTCTCAAAGCGAGCGTCGTGTGTGGAACTAGGACGCCAGGCTGAAGGCACGGCCTTCGCGGTCCAGTTACGACTCGAGGGTGGAACCTCGATGGTGGCCGCCGTTATGGCATCGCTAGGCAACTTCTTCCCGGGGCGATTCTTTTCGAATCCGCCATACACATCTGGAAATTCAAAGCGGATATTACGCGTGGAAAGCGGTCAGCTGTCTACTGACAGGTTGGTTCGCAGGCGGCTTCGCTCCAGGGTGTCCTCCGGTTTATTTGTGTTTGCCCATCGGTTGCCGCGGGGATGACCCTAATCAATTGTGGTCAGCACGTGTGTGACTAGCGCGCCTGTCATCTCCTCCTTTTAACAAAAATTTGACGGATATACCGGGCATCCACGTGTATCGCCGATACTTTCGTGGACATGCGAACGATGTAGTTATCGTAGAACAATTTCGCGCAAATCGTCGCACGTTGTTTCCTCGCCAGCTCGTCTCATCATCGCCGATAAACGGATTGTACATTAATTATTTCGACCGAGAATGCTCATTTACGCGAAGCGGGAGGCAATGACGGAATTGACACGTGTAACCTAGGCCAGGAAATTGAATTCGTTCGCGTCAAAGCGATCGAGAACGATTTGCCCACGTCGAAAGAGTGACCGCCTGTGCGCGGAAAGAGGCGTGAATGCTTGAGGATTTGCATTTACGCGCCGGCTACCGGGTTCAATGCAATCGATCACTTCCATTTCATTTATTCGGTATTTTTCTGAAATTGATTTAGCCTCCGCGAAGGACTCCATTTGGCTGGCTAACTGCATTTTTCTACCCTTTAAGAGTAAAGGAACATTTATCCATACATATACGTTTCCTTGTACATATTTCTTTACATCGCAATGATGTCGGAGATCGTAGAAAACAAGACGCGAGGCGATTTTCGTAAATTTTGAAAAAATTATATAACGACGGAAATAAAGATGCAAAAGGACTCGATTAGTCACATAATGTAGATTCGTTATTATTATTTTAATGCATGCTTAATTGACGATTTTACATGTATTATATGTGTTGTACATCTGCGTAGAGCTTCCGAAATGAGAAAGTGAGCATCAAGAAGGCACGGGATAACAATTTTTATTCAGGACGGTATTGAGTCCGGAATCGAGTATTACGCGACATCGTACTCCATTTCCGTTAATATGACTGCCATCGGGATGAATCTCACCCGTGACGGTGATTTATAATCCGTTAGAGTATCCCGCTCAAATATTCAGTTTATGTGCACCATAAAGCGAGATTACTTTGTCACGGGGTGCGTGACTTTCCGACATATTTGGAATACCTTTTCCATTTCAACGAGATTTATTTTACGTATAGTCAAAATGATTAAAAAGTAATATTGATACAATACACGATATTTTCCACGGTAGACATATTTTTTCCAGACAATATCGCACTATTGGTACATTTTAATAATTCTTAATTCGGATGGCACAATCGAAAGTCACTTTTACACGACATCACGCGAGCTTACATCAACCGAAGCTTACATTTCTTACATGCAAATCGACCAGCTGCAAAAATACATTCCGTGGTCCAGTAATACATAATTGCGCGATACGAACTAAATTCCGTCCTTGACACACAAACTGCCGTGGTTAACGAGCAAACGGGATTACGAATCTCGAAATGTATAATTTAAGCACAATCAACTCGAAGCCTTGTAATAATATCTAACTCCATCTGCCACGTTCAAGGCGTTAGATACGCGCAGATATCGCGTGCGACGGTACTACCGAATCGTATGCTATTACAGCGCGATTATTATTATTATAATTATTATTACTTTCCTTATTAAAATTGGAGATTCTTATCCTAGATAAGAAGCCAACATTACGATATCAACTTTATATTTTACGTATCTGAGGATTTTGAGGCCGGAAATTAATTTTTACCTCGACGTTTCGACGTTCAAATTTTTGAGGGCAG
Organism: Aphaenogaster floridana; assembly: GCA_003063835.1. Classification (NCBI taxonomy): domain Eukaryota; kingdom Metazoa; phylum Arthropoda; class Insecta; order Hymenoptera; family Formicidae; genus Aphaenogaster; species Aphaenogaster floridana. Next base: position 695,465 of record NJRP01000037.1, on the reverse strand, counting down.
CGACGAGAACATCTCGCGAAATGGTATTTAAAAAAAAATATCATTTCAATCTCGGTACCTTCCGCGTGCGAAATTTGCTTTGATGTTATCTACTTTTGGATGTAACTATTTTTTTTCCGTTTTTACCGTTTTCGTTTTTATGAGCGGTTATCGTTTTTTTTTCGTTATATCTTTTTTGATTGCTGTAATGTATGAATGATATAACACTAGCAAAAGAAATATTCCAAGTAAGTAAAAATATCATCAAACATGAATCTCCAGTCAATTTCGTCACTATCCGAATACTGCGCTCTCGCTAGATTTTTGTCCACTATTTTGACGTAGAACTACGTCTTTCTCCGGGGTAGGGAGTAACTTCGCTAGCACGGATGCAACGAAAACATGTCACACTTTGAACACTTATATCTTTGCAACTAATAATTGTAGAGTAATAAATAATATCTCATTAAATAGTTTATAGAGTCCCATTTATAATAAAACTTGTTTCAACCCTCTATCCCTTAACCCTTCGATATAGTAGCGTTAGAAAGTTAAGCTAAATTTCTTGTGATTTTGTTTCGCCGCACGCCGTTTTAACGTTGATAATTAGTGAATAAATCGTTGGCAATTGAAGCGATTAAAGGATCGTTGGTATTGAATTTGGTTAGAATTTGGTATCTAGAGGTATTAATACTTCGAATTCGATGTCTACGTGTCCCAGATTTAGATTCAAAGTATTAATACATCTAAAAGTCGTACAAATCGACGGATTCAGACGGGCTGCGCGACACGTGACATGCTACGGGCGGAAATTACTATTGCTACTACCACAACAGATCATCCTATAGCATGTGATCTTGTAATTGCAGATTTCGAGTAAAAAAAATCAAAGGGGCTCAGTAGCAACTGAGCCGCAACCAACAACGTAGAACTACGTCAACTGTCACTATTTCTTGGCACTTTCTCTTTTTTTGGTCATAACTTTTTTTTGAACGATGGGCAAACGAAAATTTTGGGTGGACAAACGTGGACAAATTGTGGACAATCGTATCACGCTTAGAAATTAATGAAAAATGTTCATGAGGGTGCTGATGTCAAATTTTTTTCTATTTTTTAATTTGGACATAACTATTTTTTGAAAGGTAAGCAAACGAAAATTTTGAGTAGACTGGACAAACAAATGCCACCTGAATTTTAGAAAAATTTTTGTTTGCCCATCATTCAAAAAAATGTTATGACCAAATTAAAAAATTGGGAAAAATTTGACATTAGCACTCCGAAATGCAAATTTGTATAAAATTCAGGTGGCATTCGTTTGTCCACGATTTGTCCACGTTTGTCCACCCAGAATTTTCGTTTGTCCATCGTTCAAAAAAAAGTTATGACCAAAATAAAAATTGGGAAAAATTTGACATCATCACCCTAAAATGCAAATTTTTATAAAATTCAGGTGGCTTTCGTTTGTCCACGATTTGTCCACGTTTGTCCACCCAATATTTTCGTTTGCTCACCCTTCAAAAAACAGTTATGTCCAAAAATTAAAAAATAGGAAAAATTTGACATCAGCACTCTCATGAACATTTTTTATTAATTTCTAAGCGTGATACAATTGTCCACGTTTGTCCACCCAAAATTTTCGTTTGCCCATCGTTCAAAAAAAGTTATAACCAAATTAAAAGAGAAAGTGCCAAGAAATTGTGACAGTTGACGTAGTTCTACGTTGTTGGTTGCGGTTCAGTTGCTACTGAGTCTCTTTGATTTTTTTTGCAACTTCAATAATTTTTGGAATTCTGTATATAGGCGCGAAATATAGAAAATGCAGTAAAAAATAGCAATATTACCGGATATTCCCATATAGTTAGCTTGCCCTTTTCATAATCCGACGTACTTCCGTCCAAACTCATCTGTCTCCACAGACCGCAAACATTCTCCTGATTACTGAGACTTTCCAACTAAAAGCACCTCCACTGTGATCGATTCGCTCTTTTTACGTGTGAACCAAGCAAACTTATCCCTCGTTGCTCAAACGAGAGAGAAAGAGTTCCTTGAGATTATCTATGGGGAATATTAATTAAACATTGAGTTCTTCCTCCCTCGTTCATTTTGTTATAATATTTAGAAACCACACGAAGTTAATCCCTTTCGCGCGTAAAAGATGCAAATGCGTTAGCTAACTATAATAGCCCTAAGCGACGAAAGAACTAACACAGATTACATGAATATCAAAGCGAAACTTATGCCGAATTTCAAATATTAGTACGTTGCTGCGAGATGTAATTAGAGTGATTCTCGGTTACGAGATTATTAATTAAATTTGCTAATATCGCCATTAATGCTTTTAAACAATTCATCTGCATTATATCAAACTCAAAATACGATATAGCTTTATGTATCAAATTATAATTTATTAAAGCGAAACGAAGCATATATCGTATTTCAAGGCAATTTAATTCGCAGGTAACTTGATCAGCCATGTATAAAATTTTGCATTATTTCAATTATTACCTTCCAATTTTAGCGAACAATAATACTAATTACTGAAATATGCCATAAAATACAAGCTCCTTTAATTGATTCTTTTATACGAATAAAAGCCCCTCTAGGTCTTCATAGCTTTGTAACACATTTGCGGCATTTTTCCGTAACACGTACGTATCAAAGAAAAAAGAGAAGAAAGATCGTAATAGTACCACAGCAGATATTGCAAGTTCACAATCGACATTGTCGTCCATTATCTGGATACTCTAGTAATTCTTTGTCGAGAGATTTTCTCCGTATCTCTGAAAATATCGACTTGGTTCGTGACCTCTATCGTCGTCTCCGTTTTTCTTGTGTTATGTCGTCGATTCCTCTGGAAGTTATATAAACCTATCGTCTCTTAATAACACACATTGAGACTCGTAGCTTTTTAATTAACGTAACTTTGTTAAGAACTTAAAGAGTATCTCCAGGATCGTTCGCGCATTTTATTATTTCGCAAATATCAAGAAAAAGATCAACAACACCTCACTTACACACTTGGACAGAAATTTCTTAGATAAAATATATATTTTATAATCTCGAAATATCGAAAAGTCGACGAATGAAGGATGATCGGATATTCGATTTGGTACTGTATCTTGAGATCGTCTATCATCCTGATGCATCGCTTCAATCGATTCACTGCCAAACACGCAGCGAGATTGTACACCGCTGTACGATGACGAATTCGAAGAACCACCAGCCCTCGACCGCCAATTTGCTGGACAGATTCTTGGGTATCGAACCGCAACTCTGCGGCGCGATCGACGTCAGGCAAAACCAGAGGCGCTCCCTTAAGCTCGCGAAACGTGGATCCGGCTCGTCCGTATGCTTCCCGGGCGCGTTTCCGTAGCGGAAGGGCGAGTAATCCTCAAACAGATATATACGAGGATCGACGTGACGAGAAACGATGGCGATGGCGAAATTCAGCCAGACGTCGTGATCAAAGATCGTGAGATACTACAGGAATACGATAGCCACCGTGGACTTTCGATCGTGATGCTCCGCTATCTTTGTACGGTGTAGTTCGCTATTCGCGAGGGAGGGTAATCTTCAGAACGTAGCTCCTGAAGATACCAAGCAGATATTGGATGCTTCGGTGATATTTATGATATTACGCAATAATGTCATTGATAACAATTTAAGTTTATTCAAGTTTATTTTATTTATTCATAGAAGTAAGAGGAAAATTTAGACGAATTTGGTTGAAACGCAATTTAAGGATCTCGCCAAAAGATTTGCCGGTCTCTTCCGCGTTGATTAAATATATGTAACTGAAACAGAAACTCAAATGCGTCGGATTAATATAGACAACATATACCTGTCAGCGAGAATACATCACGCATTGGCGACGTCTGCCACGTCTTTCAGTATAGGTCTTTTGTCATAAATCGGTCCATTTGCCTATCCACGTGCCATTCAGACACGTGGCCGAAGTCCTTGTCGTTGAATTCTCGTGCGTCATAATCTGCGCCATCGCGCGTTCAAAAGATCGATGCAGTAGCTGTAAAAGGTATTGCCGCTGCTGTTGTACATAACGAACGGCGCATAAACGGTCATTACTACGCGATACAGCGGCCTCGTGGTAACATTCATCTTGCGGGCTTTCAAGCCGCTAATTGCATTGGAAACACTCGCGCGAGATCTCTGCTCGACTTGATAGAAGGCGTCCCGGTTATTGCATTTCGGCTAATCCCCGTTTACAAAGCTAACTAATCAGTGACACATATCAATTTATGGACAGACAATGAACGTTAAATGCCAGTGTGCCATATCACATTTCTCAAAATTACCAATTAATCGGAAAATTAAAGCTTGGATGATATCCGGATGGATAATCTTTCTTTAAAGCGGAATCTGGTTTAGATCGATTTCCTCTTCGGTGGTGAATTTTCAATAAAGCCGAGATGCACATATATACGAATGCGGATCGATTTATCGGTAAAATTCACTGTACTGACAACGGGCTTACCGAACGCACCTTAATAAATTACCTCATGAATACACATCGCATTAATGTCTGCTCAATTCGGTAAATATAAATTTATAGTGGGACGCGCGAACCTCGAAAGCGGACCAATTTCGAGGACGGCGCGAAATTAATGCGGTGCATTTACTTCCCATTATTCGAAGTCGTTTCACGTGTCGACCGTCATAATGCAACGCAAGTAGGTAGTACGAGTTCGCATCCGTAGCCAAAAGTTCTGAAAGCAAAACGTGCGTGTGTTGCGCGTTTCTTTCTTTTTTTTTTTTTTTGTTACTTGCCGCATCTCTGTTATTCTCTGTTTTTCCCCAAGCGCCGCGTACTCGCGAAGTAATATACCGTGCAAAAGTACGAGAAATGAAGACTGGTCGCGCCAGAAGGTCTCACTTTCACGAAGGTGATTGTGAACCTCCGCGGAAAGCAATCTCTATGAGCTTCGCTTGTGTCTCTGTACCGGTTGCCTCCGGGATGATGCGGTCGGTGCTCATCTATACCCCTCCATTCTTCCCCCTTTTTTTTACAAAGTACCTTCTCCTCAATAATAGGACGCTATAGATACGCGCGGCACGGTCGAGTATCGTTTCTACGTATTTCCGCGGAAATTAGGGCACGAGTACGCACGTGCGGGTTTCCCGTATAACGTGCAATTTCGTTTGGCATATTAAGGAGACACCGCTTGTTACACCACGATGCTCTGCATAGAACAACATAGAATTTTTAATTCACGCTGATGCACTTATGATAACTTTCGTGCACTCGTGCACATCTGGGGCTTACTGAGAAAAATTCTATCTTAGGGAATTAATTTAAATATTTCGCTGGATTGGAGTGAAGATATCAAATTGCGATATTAGAATAAATAAATGTTGATGATAGAAAGGCTCTCAGATATAAAATCAAGATAATATTAAAAAAGCCAATGTGAGCCAACGCCGTACTGAAGAGGACTCGATCAAATTAGAGTCGATACGTTTACGTCATTTGTATATTTGTAATTGTAATTTAATAAATAAGTTATTTCGCCCCAACAACGGCGTTGGCTCACATTGGCTTTTTTTATATTATCTTGATTAGAATAAATGTTTGAGAAATTATTATGAGTTACATTAATCGCTTAATTCTTCAATATTTTTAAATAATTTTCAGTGTCTTTATGCAGGCAATATCTTCAGATTTCCTCCAATTTTTCGCTCTAATTTCAGATTCAAAGTACCGACATCAAGTATGCGCCTTATAAAAGTAGCATGTTAGAAATATGAGGAAATCTAGGTTTCAGGTCGAAAGATGGCAAATTCATGCTCATAAGTTGCAAATCGTTATGAAGGCAGATAAGTTGATAATCAGATTTGCTAGACGTTAAAGCCTGCATGAATGGTGTCGCGGCTAATTGCATTAATATCTCATGTACTGCTCGTCGTATAACGCTGTATATCTTTCATTCCAGCAATTCAGCACGGCTAATATCGTATGTAAGCGCGAACGTACTTACTCAAGAAGCCTCAAAAGTCTCGTAATAGTAAAAGTTTCGCAATCAATGTCCCGCAAAATCCAACTTTTATGAAACAAAATTAAATCTTCGGAAAAAATTAAATTAAATTCTTCACTCCTCAACCACCGAGTTGTATGTTAAAGGGTCGCGACGAACAGAGATATTAGATACAATTTTCGCCAATTTAGAGCGACCGCCGGTTTATTGGAAGAATAATGATCTATTATTAACGTAAATTCCTTTTTGAAGTAACTGTATATGGATTAATAAAGCAATTTTTCCTTTGCCTCCTTTTTCCCTGCCCGCACAGTTATATCACATCAATTTAATTTTCATTAAGCACTACCTCCAATTTTACCGTATAATCATGATTTACAATACAAATGTATAACAATATATATATTATATTGAGTAACGTCACCGCGGTTGCAATTAAATTCATTTTATTCACGATATGGATTGAATTTATAACTCGTTACACCATTTTGCGCACGATCCTCTTCGAATTTACATAGTAAAATTGGTTTATTAAGTTTATTAACGAAACTGGGAAACTTGCGAACCCTTAATTACTACCGGGGATCACTTCACGTTGCTTCCGATTAATTACGAAGTTCCGTCTTTTGAGTGCGATGATCCGAGAAACAACTCTTGAGAATTTTTCGCTGCAATCGAGACGTTGCGGTGTGCCATTTACTTTGAAGCATACTTGAGTCAAGGTGATACATAATCATGAGTACGTAATCGCCGCTAGTGAATACGTGGGTATGTAAATCGTGTCGACCATTTGAAATTATCGGGATGAGGGGGGCGATGGAGAAACGAGAATATTGCACGCAAGACGACACACGAGGATCCATAAATCGCCCTAATCGGCGTAAATGAAAAGCCGGCCGTGTTTTAGCGTCTCAACTTTTCCTGCGGCGCGGCAATAGAGCGAGCTTTACCTGAAAATTTCTAGTACGCGATAAAGGGAGCTATCGCGAATATTAAGCATTCAATATACTCAGCCAACGACTCGGAGCTCCGGATATTTCACAATTTGCATGATTCGAGCAATTCTACAGTCCATTATTCAGGATGCCATTATACTGTCAAGCTGCGGCGATTTTTTTATCCACGAACAAACGCTATTTAACCCACACTGAGAAAAAAATGCTGTTGCTTCAATTAAAGTATACGTCACGGGCTGCCACAAACATAAATGGTTCATTCAACTGTATTATGATTGGACCAAATATTTAGATAATTAAAAAAATAATACAATTGAATTAACTATTTATGTTTGTGGCAGCCCGTAACGTACTTTAATTGAAGCAACAGCATTTTTTTTTCTGTGCAAGATCAAATAATTCTTTAAAAAGATAACACTTGGTTGATATTAATCACCTTGTTATAAAGCTATTATCGATAAATACAGCAATGTAGCATGTACAAATACAAATGTAGCAAGTTTACTGGCAAACATTTATTGCAATTATTATAAGAAATAAGGCACCGGCGCGAGCATATAGACATAAGATGAAATCCGTATAAGACGTGCCTTTCATTTCGCATTCAGAAAGTAATCGCGATAATTTCCATCACGCCCCGAGTACTTCAGTCGCTCCTGATAACGAACGGGCGGAAATCCATTAAAGAAAATTGCCGGAGCAATTATCCGATCGATGAAAGCGCATTTGTCCGCAATAAAATCGTCGGAGGTGACGAAACAGCGACTGTGGCCGGTTGTGGCGAAATTTGCGTGGCAAACTTTCTTTTCGAGTGTGCAGTTTGCAACGTGAAATTCGCAGCGTGATCGGTCTCACGACGCTGCTCTCGCGGACGAACGTTTATATATGCGGGGATACGATCTCCCGTCTGCGATATCGCGGATATCGCGGAGACTGCGCTGCGGGAGATTGCACGAGGAAACGATTGGAGCCAGCGGAAAACGCCCGGGTTTCGACATCGATTTGTATGCCGCGGTGCTCGCGTGTCCGCGGGACCTGGAAATGAACGTTTCACGAGAGGACGTTAATGCCTCGTGTAAACGCGGCGGGAGTCCGCCTTATTTAATTGCAAAATTCTTCGCGGATTCTTACGTGTGCGCCGAGTAGGTGCGCTTTGATCGGGGCGCTTTAGATCTCCTTTGGAGAAAATTATTAGCGCGACGATAAGCAACGCGACGCTCGACCTGTTCATTCATGCATACGAAAATACCTGCGTGCATATCTAGCCCGATGGTACCAGTCAGATTGTCGAATTATACGAGCGCACGTGTTCTCACGTACGTGTCGTTTCATCAACCGAAGGTATACCCCTGTAACAATACGGGCGACAATACAAAAGGGAGTTCACCACGGCCCTCGCACGTTCAATAATATTTAACCTTTATATGCACGCAAAGTAATATCGCAATATTCGTACAGCCTCACTCGACTATTTCCTACTTTACCGGAATTTACGGTTACGATATATCCAATGCGCTCTTATCCTTTGTTCGTCCATTCTTTCCGGTCTGCTGAGGATATCGACGTTCCGTAACATCCAGGCGATATATTTGACAGAGAGGAATGACTTTTCAGAAAAATTATAGGATAATTTTAAGAGATAATGTATTACGCTGCGCTTGGCGTGCTTAAAAGTTTAAACGGATTTATTAACCGCTCGTCAGAATAATCAAAATGTTTTATTTCAATATAGGATTGTAAATAATAATTTGAACGTGTGACAAATAAAAAAAATAATAAAGGATTTATATTGCATTAATGTAACTATCGTGATGTAAAGAATGTTGAAATTGAAGAAAACATTTCTTATCATATTAAAAGATCGCTCTTTGCTGAATCCATTTTCTACTCGTTGCTTTATGCGGCCGCTGGTATCTCTCGTTTATTTTCACGCGTTACGTACGTGTAAATAAAATTTTTCAAATCCGAATGTTTTACAAAAAGGGCCTATTACGTTCTCAGTCGGGACTGTTATTTTAGTATGTGGGTTATATCATATAGAGGGAATTGCCACGTAACACGAACAATGCACGGAGCACTTGGCTCTTGTAACAATGCGCGAGACACGGCACAGACGATTTTGCTGGCCGTTTTCAGCGTCGCGTGCAATGCATCACGCGAAATGTAATACTTGGCGTTGTGTAGTCCACCGTAAAAAAGAGCAAACACCCCCGAATCGTCAGTCCACATTTACATTACGTACGATACGGGATATTTCGAGAAAAACATCTCCGGGCAACGTATTATGTTTACGTAAGAAAGAGCTGTTACGTAACGAACGGAGATATGAGATAAAACAAGGTTTCAAATTAACAGCAACATATCTTTTAAATAAATCAACAATAAGATATATATCGTACTCACATGTATATATATTCTTTTATTTCTCTCTTTCTATTCGATCGCACAAACAGGCGCACAAAATTCTGAAGGAATCCACAGTGAACATTGCGTAAAATCCATAACACCGTACAACATTGTTTATTTCAATATTTCATTGGTATTCGCGTACATTCACACGTAATATTTCTTTAATTAAATTAACGACGAGTTTTTACCATACGCCGCGCATTTATGCAAGAATCAATACGTATCGGTAGTATTATAATTTGAACAGTAACATATATGTATATCTCGGTAGTAAAGAACGCGTAATTAGAATTACGATTTAAAAAATTATTGGGTCGATCGCGCATATTAACATCAATTCTGCTATGTATGGCCGGAGGTTGATTATCAAGATTCGTAAATCGCAAGTGTTATAATACGTAATATCGACTGAAATTCGTGAGTCGCGCACATATTCTTCCAAATAATTTTATTCGGCATTTACGCAGAGATTTCACTGCCCCGCGCGTCCGTCACAATCATCATCAATCGAAATAAATGTTTTCCCGTTACTAATGTTCGCGCGGTGTAGATACGTAATTAGATACATAATCATCCATCGATTCGACGCACTCATTACTCGCACATCGGTCACTTACCGTGCATACACGCACGTCAGTATGTCCGACCTGTTCATTAATTAATTTTGCATGCACACACCCAAGCGGCAGGCTCACACGAACGCTCGTTCGATCCGCACATTCCGGAGATGCGAGCGGAGCTCCTCCCAGATTTTTCCCCGTAATCCTTACCTCGAAATTTTTGTAAGCGCGGGAGTTACGTGATGTTACAACATGTAAATTCGCCGTTCGCATCGCGCACTTGCATCGCAACGCAACCCTCCCGGCGCGGTTTTTCACAAGTGACAGATTACAAGCAGATCAAATAAATGTTACATCCATCCGACATTGAAATGTACTCGTAGGAACAACGACACGCGCTTGAAATGTACATATGTATAAATCTACAGAGCGAGCGCCGTAACAAAAAGGGAGATTTACACAAACATGATTCGCGAAAAGCTTCGAACTTTTTCACTACATCCAATTCAAAAGATGGGAAATATGCGCCGATAGAAAACATTTCAGAGGATTGCTTCGTGAAACGTAAGCTGCAAATTTGATTTTGAGATTCTCTCAATTTATAATACTGTTCATTTTACAAATGATTTTCATTATTTATTGTTACAACAGCCCGCTCGGCAAAAAATTCTTCCGGAAAATCTTTGTAGATTTCGCACATTTTCGGATTTTGTACTTGTGAAACGATGATAACAACGGTCTATTGAATCAAAGTGGTGTGGCGATTCAATTGACATTAATTTTCATTAAATTCAACATCGAGACGATGAACGCGTTTTGTAAAATGCCACAAGCACATTATACCGCACTAAGTATTATTTGTTTCTGCGCCATCCTAGGTTATACTGTAACCAGTTTATTTTCTATTTTCGTTTGAATTCAAAAACATTTTTCTCATTCGAGCGCGGCGTCACGTTTTATTTTGTACCCTGTGATAAAACATATGATTTTCCTTTCTGTGATACGCGTACGCGTCATCCGTATTTTTCTGAATACAAAATGCACAACATTAGCGATTCGAATCTTCCATTCTCTTATGAAAAAAGTCCTGATGATAGTTTTGAAATATTAAAAAAGACTATCAACGGTTGCGACAAACTCGCCAGAAATCATGTCACAAATGCGACAGCTGTGGAACGGGTACATCGTTTTCATTCCATCCATCGGACGAGAATTTACATCTTGAATTTTCTTTCAAGAAAGAAATTATTTCTAGATTCGCAGACGTGGAAGAAGTTCGGATTGTACGAAAAATAACTTTCTGAACTGGGAAAGAGGAAAGCTCCGCCGGCAATACATTACCACGCACAGAAACGAGTATCGCTGTATTGCTATACTTGTAAATCACAACCAACCGAGTATCAGTTTATCAACTAGGTATGTGTATATATATATATATATATATATGTATGTATATATATATATCTTTTTTTTATTTATCATACGTATCTAGAACTGTTCTCTTTCTATCGAGCGACCAGGCTCGATGACAACGTGGAATTCTCGCGCGTCGCGAATCGTTTCGCGGCATCCAAAATATCATTCGATAAATCATTTTTCAACGACCCTGTCATTAAAAAAAATAAGAGAGAGATAGACGATCGCCCGATTTAAATTTCAAGGGAGAAGGATTGAAACGAGCTGCGTATCGATTCGCGAAACACTCACGCGAGAATCGCACTGCTGATACGTACATTAATATAATGCGCGATATAATATACAATATATAATATAATATCATAAACTACGCATTTTGAGATTCCTACCCAAGATATCGGTATCTGAAGAAACCAACGCTACCTCACGCAACGAGAAGGTAAGAAAGACAATAATGAGAAGAGAAATCGAAGATAATGCAGAGAAGAAGAAATGCTGCAATAAACTTTACGTCTTTTTTTTTTTACCGCGTCAAAACGTGACAAATACATTATTTTGGCACTTATTATTATTTTCGCGAAAGCAATAGAAGAGAAAAGAGTCTTTCAAGCTCAAATTTTGTTTCGTATTATGTATATATGTGAAAAAAAAAGAATATCGGGAAAAATATCAATCATTTACAGCGATCAAACTTTCTCTGCATTTCAAATATACGCGTTGGTAAAAGAATCGAATGATCAAATTTCCACATGGGACACGCATCAAAGGTCACCTCGGAAATTCCATCTAAATAAAAAAAAAATGGTGCGAAACGAGCACCGGCGTTCAGGTGACGTAAAGACACGATTTTTTTCACGCAAATGGGATTCCTGCTTGAAACGCAATCCCGTTTGTATCAATTCGTCGCAGCCAAGTTTGCAACTTCAGAACTACCTGTAGAACTAACCTGTTTTGGCGAGGTTACGAGGAAACAAAAAAAGCTTCGATATACTTTTTAAAGACGAATTCGGAGCCTTCGTAGCGTTGGTTCTCTGTTTTTTTTTCGCTCTCTTTCCCCCCCCCCCTCTCTTGGGTAGGAGGCAACGCTGCATCGAAGAGTATAACTCGAGTAAAGAAATGTTCCCTATCCTAGTAATTAAAAATCTTATGTCGTTCGTAGCACGGCTACGAACGTGTTCTCACAACCTTATCACAACCTTATTATAGAGTGCCCTGGTGACGAGCTTACAACCGAGTCGTGTGACCATCCGATCTAGTTTTCCCCGCCCTTCTTATCTAGGGTTCACGTCAATCTGTCCGTTTGGCGCGGCACTCGAGGAGATGGCGAGAGGTTTCTCGCCGCCTGTTCCCTCGTTTTTACCCTTAAAGATACTTTAAATTGTGGTCATATAAATAGTACTTCGCGTATGTCAAGGTACGTGTAAGTATGTGTGTACGTGTGTGCGTGTACGCAGATCTACCACGGTATCCCGTAATCACCGATACATGCCTCCATTGACCGGCAGCAGAGAGATGCAAGAGTGGACATTCACTTGAGAGAGTTGTACTTTGAAACCACCCTTAATAGCAAAAAGTTTCGACAATCGGGAACATTTCCGTTTGCTGAAGGACTTTCAATGAAATGCACAGTCCTTGTTCGATACTTATATTGTTGCGGAACGGCAAAAGTTGGTCGACAAAACTTCCGGAGGACATAAATGAATAACGAAAGCTCACTTATTCTATTATTTACGACCGAAACCTGTTTTGACGACGAGTGGAGACGAAGAATTGTAAATCATGATGCAGGAGCCATCGTCACGAAAGTTGTGGCCATAAAAAAAGTTGGAATGAACGATGGTCTTGCCATCCGAGTTCTAAGGAAAAACCGTCTATTAATAAGCTGAGAGAGCCGTCATTATAATAAATAGCGGTGATTCCGGGAAACTTTTGTAGCGGTACGTGACGATATAATCGCGCGTGTCAACGTGAATACGTCGGGAGGCGGTTTAAAGTGTGACTCTATACGACGCGACGCGCGGCCGCGACCGCGCGCGTCGTGAAACCGCAGAGATTTTGCGGGTCGGCGTTGTTAACGTCACGCCCCGAATAAACGACCGCCTCGGCGGCGGCGGCGGCGGCGGCGGCGGTGACGAACAATCAAAAATATAAGGAACAAGGAACAGATACTAGCGATTGGGATGTGGAAGAAGGAAGAAGGGAAGAATCTTCTTTCTTCTTTCTTCCTCATCGCACTCCGCTACACGGAAGAAAATTTTATATTAAAAATTGCTATGTATGGCAGTAGCTGTGGACCATGCTGGAATTATAAAAATTTTTACTATGTTTTCACAAAAGAGTTTAATATAATTGTTAATATAATAACGTAGTAAAAATTTTTATAATTCCAGCAATGGTCCACGGCTACTGCCATACATAGCAATTTTTAATATAAAATTTTCTCCGTGTAATATCTGTTCCTTGTTACTTATATTTTTTATTGTGCGTGGGCATTTACGCTGCTTTTCCTTACGCTACGTGCGCCCCGGCGTTCGAGGCGCATGAGTTAGTACTATTAATTACTCACAACCGTAATACTTGCAATTGTTAAACGTTCGGTGGACGTACGCACGTCTACCGGCTCTACCAAAAACGCACGTACTATTATTTCCCCGTTGTCGTTGGTAGAAGAAAAGCACGTCTCCTTCTTTCGTCGACGCGCGTTTGCTAAATCAACAGACAGTTACTCGACTCGCTCTACGGAGACATTTCTTTTGCTCTCGTGCGTCTGGGAGACGGAAACTGTGCGCGCGCGACGAGGAAAGGAACGACGAGTGGTTTCTCGCGAGACCTGCCCGATGACCTCGATTCCATTACAATCCGGTATCGAGCATTATTGATCCAGTGATAAATCGCATTTACACGCTCTCGGCCGCTAAATTCAATCATTAATCATCTTCCAGCGCAGCTAGATTGATCATCAAAACCACGGAAGAGAGAGAGAGAGAGAGAGAGAATTCATACGGAGAGCCGACCAAGGTTTACATAATGATATTCGGGGAAGCCGGCCAACACAGGAAGCATAATTTCCTTTATCATTCCCCAGAAAGTTTCCCCTCAACTTTCGCCCTTGAAAGCGCCTCAGGAACGAATTAGCGCCGGTCTGGCTGCCAATCTTGATTGCGATGCGCTTCGTGCATCTCTCGGATGAAACCGTATCCATTTTCTCAACGTCTTCTCGGAATCCTTGATAAATTTTCAAGGAAGTTCCGACGGTAAGTGCACATCGCTCTTCGGGCTCTCTCGTAGCCGCGGCAATCCGTTATACCAGTTGAAGGAAATTTTCGAGATTCTTATGGCGTTCAAGTTTTCGTCCCATAAAAAAAAATAATTTACTTCGAAAGTCGCGTAATAGTTCGAAAACTTTGTAAACGTTTGATTTAGGAGCCGAATACTAGGGGACAGATTGACTCTACCAATTCTAATAATTTTCGCGCGTACGATCTTTAATCTTCTCCTGTTACGTCTGTTTAAGACATCGTAATTTACCGTCTGACGAAATTTACGCACGTTTCTCTCTTCTTCGATGTAAATAGCTGTGCTTCTTCGGTAAAGGAATTATGGCCGTGTTTTCTTCATCGCTATTCATTGGATAAGTAATTGCTCGCGCTAACAGGATCGATACCTTAATTAAGCGCGGTAGTCGAAAATAAATTATCAAGTTTCGTAGGGTTGGTTCGTAACTTGGCGTAAAACAGTAATAATACTGCGAATTTGCTGGTAACTTACTTGCTCCGAGTTCTTGCTCCGCAACGCTTCGCCGTTTCGTGACTCGTCGTCGTCATCTCGTCGTCTCTGTGCTGACTGCGTGAGGTTTCCACCGCGTAATAAAACGAGCTGCGCGCGAACAAACGATAAGGGTGAGCGAGACGTCTAAATTGCCGTTAATTGGGACGTATCGCTACCCTGGCACGATACTGACGAGCGACGCGCTTTTCCCTGGACGAAGAACTTACTTAACGACTCCCGTAGCAGACGGAAATCCCGCGGGTATAGAAGTCGTGGCGTAGGGGCTGTTACAAGCGATCGCCGCGAGGTTCCGCGTGGCTCGCGATCGGCGAGAGGGATTCGGACGACCGGACGCCGAACGGAATCGCGAGGATCCCCCTCGTCTGCCAAAGCCCAGGGGCCAAACGCGACGGCCGCGGGGGCTCAGCGGATTCGCAGCAGCCGCCTAAACGCCCTTCTATAATCGAGATTGAAGATCGTGTAGATGAGGGGATTGAGAGCGCTGTTGACGTAGCCGAGCCACGTGATGAAGTACACCATCCTCTCAGACGGGCAGCAGGCCGGGCAGAACGGCACAATGACGTACATGAGGAAGAACGGCAGCCAGCAGACGACGAAGACACCCATGATGACGCCTAGGGTCCTCGCCGCGCGTCTCTCCTTGGACAACGAGATCCGCTGTCGCTCCTCGATGAACTGGTAGACGGTCGAGGTGACGGGAACGGCATCGCCGGCGGCACCTCGTCTGGTAGACGCGGTGGTACGACGATCGTTGTCACCTATCGTCACCTCGGTCGGCTCGTCGTCGATCAGCGACGGCTTCGCCTGTAGACGGGGCGTCGAGCGCTCATTGTGATTCGTTTCTGAGCTGACCGACTCCTCGGCATCGTCGGTCTCGCGGTGTCTGGTGGACTGTACCGGGCCCAGTCTGCTCTGTCGGGCCCGTTCCCGCAGCCTCCTGCGCGTCGCCAAAAAGATCTCCAGGTAAACCAGGCTCATCAGTAGCAATGGTATGAAGAACGAGCCCAATGACGAGTATATGACGTAGCCCTGTCGTCTAGTGAGCTGACAGGGCGTGCCCGGTTCCAGTTCCTCGGGCCAGTCGTTCCAACCGGCCAACGGTGGCGAGCTGATCGCGCCTGAGAGGATCCACACGCCGGCGATCGTCCCGAGGACTCGTTTGAGAGTGCGTTTCTGAGCGTAATTGATTGGATCGGTGATCGCCCAGTAACGGTCCAGCGCGATGGCGCATAAATTGAGGATACTGGCGGTACAGCAGAGCACGTCGCATGTCAGCCACAGCTTGCACAGATGGATGCCGAAGATCCACTTGCCCAGCAGCAGGTAGGCTACGTTGAACGGCATCACGAGTATCGCCACCGCGAGATCGGCCACCGCCAGCGAGACGATGAAGAAGTTCTGGACGATCCGGAGTGGCCGGTACGTGAACACGCTTAGAATCACCAATGCGTTGCCGAACACCGTCGCTAGCACAAGGAAGCCCAAAGTCAGCGTGGCTGCCACCGCCTCCCATGTCGGCAGATTCGAGCCCGTCTCCTCCTCCGGAACGCCGCAGCCTCCGACTCCATCTTCTGACATCGTTCCGCCGGGCTCTCCGCTCGAGTTCATGTCGTCCAGGATATCCTCTGCAAGTCAGATCGTTTAGTGTATCACGCAGCCATCATTGGTAAGACAATTCTTTCCACGTACTCTCCTCCCTCTTTTTCTTTGTTTGCTTTAGCAAACGATCCCAGCATTTGTAATGTGAATCCACAGCTCTGATACTAAAGTTTAATACGATCGGTTTAAATATGCAAAAGTCAATCTAGCTTCGGAATTAAAAGGTCCAGCGAACGAATACGTTTATACAGCTCGAATGACATTTAAGCAACGTTTGATACGCGGAATATAAATTCCGTACAAAATCGCAGCTGTAAACATTTCGAGTAACACGATCGCGAGGTACATGTTTGAAATGTCATTTCAAACGAAAATTAATACAGACTTCGCGTTTCTTCCGCCAAATCTTGCACGGTTGCGGAAATCGGTTGGCATTCGCCACTCCAATTTCAATCAAACTTTTCGACCGGTAATAACGTTGATCCACGAGTTGAGTTTGGGCAGATAGAAGCCGTATCGAAGCGCTAGGACAGAGATACATATATACCTCTCGTGTGCGTGTGCGAAAACGATTCAAAAAACTTTTGAAAAGTTCGCAATTTTTTTCACGTTGCCGAATCACTTGTAACTGTAGAAGTGTAGAGGAAAAACGTTCAGCGACGATTAAAACAAAAATAATAGCGTACTCTTTTCATTCAGTTTAAGGGAACGTTTAACACTTTGAACTTGTCCGTCCCATTCTATTTTTTTTAACCCTTTAACACTTTTATTCACGAAGAATTTAAATGTTCTATCACTGATCACTAATTCTTGTGGATTTATAGTCCTATTTATTTTTAAGCATTTATTTATGTAGGAAAGCTAACAGTGTTTACGCTGCTTGAATAAATATACCCACGGTCACATGGTCACAGTTAAGTAATCATCATTATTCGCACATGCATATTCACGAAGACCAAATCATACAGCTAGACTTAAAAATGTAACAATAGGTAAAATTGCATTAACGTCCCAAATAAATCGCAACATCATGCATCCATGCGGCGCTTTTTCTCCGTGTCATAAATTATCGGGTCGCAGATTGCGGCACATATATTCGACCGCACGCACGAGGTATTATTTTCTGCACGAGAGCCTGCGGTAGGTCTGAAAGCGCGGAAAATGTTTCCATTTTCGTGCGCCGAGTGTTCGGCAAGCAGCCGAGCTTTTGTCACGCTCCCGGCGCAGGAAATGTCGCGTCGCCAATAAAAATACAGGCTTTAACGATAGGCGTATATATTCTCACGGAGAAAACGGTCAACGCGACCGAACGCCGCGCGTGAGATGGTAAGGTACGATTCCACATTCCTGCGATCGGAGCTCGTGCTCCCCGGACCGTTAAAGACGCCTTTTCGATATCGGGTCGTCGCGTCGAGGAAACTCCGCCTCGAACGAGGCGGGTTTCTTAAGGATGTGTTGAAAAAACTTACTTTACTTTTCTTTTTAAAAAACATTGTAGAAATTATCTTTTTAATTATTTTTAAATTCTTTTTCTTATTATTTTTCTTATATATACGAATAGAGATTATACAAGAGAAGGAAAACATGTATGGACAAATTTCATATATAATTATTTTTATATATGTTATAATATGTTATATATGTTTATATATTATTATTATATATGTTCATATATGTTTATATATGAAAATTTTTTCCCGGGGGTTGCTGAGTTATTTTAATTTTTACTGAATTTATACATTTTCTCTCTCTCTTTCTTTCTTGTGGAAAGAGACGATCTTGACGGATAAAACAGCTGAAAAAATGTTGAAGAAATAATACCAATGTTCTAAATTTTTTTGTACGTCTACACGGAGAAAATTTGATATTAAAAATTACTATGTATGGCAGTAGCCGTGGACCATTGCTGGAATTATAAAAATTTTTACTATGTTTTTATATAAATAATTATTAAACTCTTTTGTGAAAACATAGTAAAAATTTTTATAATTCCAGTATGGTCCACGGCTACTGCCATACATAGTAATTTCTAATATAAAATTTTCTCCGTGTAGTATACGGATAGATGAAAATATCTGCCAAGTTTCAATTGTCTTCACTACACCGTTTTAAAGAAATAAATTATAACTTGGGAAAATTGGCATTTTCACTGTCAAAAGTTTAGGTTCATAAATGAAAAAAACCGCAAATAATGCTGGAAATACCTTTCTAGGAATAAAAATAAGATTCCAACTACCTTACATCTAGATTTACTCTATGCGTAAGGCGTAGATATTCAAGTATTTCAAATTTCATGCACTTTTGTCTAAAATTATACATCCTTAAATCCAAGTTCTTTCTCGCCCTTTCGGAGAAATAGCGATCGCGCGACGCGAAACGCAAAAGAGTCGCGCGGAATAACATTTTTCACGTTCTCTCACTTTCGCATAATTACCACTTGGAAATCCGGGAAAACATCGGCTCCCTCGTAGTAACTCCATTCTGTTTGCCGCTCGTCGTGTCAAAACCGTCGGGTACTTCATCATCCGAGGGTACTCGGAGTCTCTCTCTTCCTCCCCCCCCTCTCTCTCTCTCTCTCTCTTTCCCTCTTTTCTCCGTCTGTCCTTCTCTCGGCTTCTGTGCGACCAATTTAAAGCGCGAGGGAACTGTCAAACTTCATTATTACACATGTTCCCCTACGAGGTAAATATTGATTTAGTTAATGCCGAAAGGGGACGAAAGCACCGCGATACAGGGGAGTGCTTTTCAGGCGGGAGCTCAATGGACGCTTTTAATAGCCGTCCCCGACGAATCAGCGAACCGCAAAATGCGAGAGATGAAAGAGGGAAAGAATCATATCGCTAAAAGATGTTAATCGTCAGAAAAATTGCGGGCGGGATTACCCCGTCGGAGCTCTCAGGAATCGAATCAACCAACGAAATATCCGAGCTCGGCTATTTTGCCGGCCAAAGCGGGAGCGTATCGAGCCGTATTTGATTAGAGCAATCACGGAACTTTCATAATACGTAACATCGTTCGAGATCGGCTTTGTAAGCTTATCCGATTTGATCGATTGCTGTATCCCGTGTAAAGGCGTGTTCTTCATTCCGATGGGGGGATTCTCATACAGCAGCCGTAGGAAGGGGGAGACGATCGGAGCTGATTTTAAATCGATAGCATTACGTTCCACTTACCCGCAGAAGTACATACGCGAGACTGATCGCTTAAATTCAAGCACCAAGTTATTAATAACGTAGTGTATTCAGCGCACCCACGAATTCGTTCTCCGTACACGCAACGTCCATAGAATCGTAATGTTGAAACCTCTTAATATTTAAAACTGCGCGAAACTTATTAATCACGGCGGCTAAGGCGTCGCCGGCGGATGCGCGGAGTTGGAAGACTTTACAGATAATACGGACTATTTCGCCGCGAGTATTTCGAGCTGCGAAGTGCACGTAATTCTGCGCGTGACAGTTCACCAGTGAAATTCGCTCGACTGCACATTACAAGTTTTCGTTAAAAAAGAGAGAGAGAGAGAGAGAAAAAAAAAGAAAAAGAGAGAAAAGAGGAATGAAGTTAGAGCTCGCACCGCCGACAGCGTCCATGACTGAACGCGTCGTCCCAAACAATTCGATTACAACTCCATCGCCAGCGGGGTTTCGCACCTTCAACTGAATTACAAGCCGTGCAGGGGGATCGCCATTTAGAAAAAACTACGCGAGCGACGAAATTTTCCTAAAAACGTCGCGCGACCCGCGTCTCGCCCACCGGAATTTTCCGGGTGGAGCGGGTTTAAAAGTAGCCCGCGTCACTCGCGTCCACCGCGCCGAGCACGCACATAAATTGCCGTCCTTAAAATTCCGTGAGGCGTGGACTGAACGGGGCTGCATATTTTTCGTCGGTATCGCGTCACGTGAGATAAATTTCGCGCAATCGATTAATTCTACTTCACGTGCCGCAGCGCGATACGGTGTAACGTTACGTGACGTCGGCGCGCGCGACCACGTCCTTATATACGTCGATGCGCAGGAATACGAGGGTGAACGTCATCTTGTGTTCTCGAGCAGCAATTATGCACAGCATTCCCGTCACATTTTTGAATCGATTGCGCGCATTGTTTCGCCAGAATGCATTTTTGTAATTCCGCCGAAAAATGCTATCGAAGTAACCGCTTGAAACGCGCAATTCTATACACAAAACGTTCCGATCTCCCCGCAGCATCTTCAGCTCGCTCAAATTTTCGGCAAATTGAAATCCATTTACCGCGGTAATAACCAAAAAAATCGAGAACATCGAGATGGAAATATCCAGAATCGAGGGAAACACTTCCCCACATTCGCTTAACATGTTGAGAAATATTTTCGATTCGCTTAATTTGTTGCATGGCGTAGCTCTACCATAGAATTTCAGTTTGCTTAAGCTTATAACTAGAATATCCCAATTAAAGTGCGTCAACTGCAGTAACTCATAGTTGTTTCCGAGTTTTGATTAGAACGGGAAGTACAATCGATTCCAATTCCAAAGCCCAATTTAAATAACATTTTGTGTATTGTTATATTGATGCATTGTCGTTCCGTCCTATTGATGACGCCTCTAAATCGCACGCCATAGTAATTTATTTAGGATTAAACAATCTCTCTCTTTTTATTGTAAAAAAAATATATATATATATATCTATTATTTACGGTATATATTGTTTATCAAAATCTTTATTTATGAAAAAAGGTTCTATTTAATGAAACAAGGTACAAAGCGCGTATTTCTTTATCGAGCGTCCAATGCTAAATGCAGTTCTCTGTTTTTAATGGTTTTTTTTCCAGCAAGCGTAAAATAATAATTACCAGCGTAAAAATTATTTCTCTCGTATTTCGAGCGCACTTGAGCGGCATGCTCGTAATATTTTGCCATTATAGGGACGCGACGGCGTACTCGCGCAATGACAAAAGACTATTGATTTCATGAGTTTAACATGAGACAATAACAAACGGATAATAGTATTAGAATTATACGCGCGGCGTATTAGCGTGTATCGTTCACTTCATTAGTAAATCAAACGCTAACTCGTAATGTTCCGAGAGCGGAGTATTAACAGCGGAATGCCATGCCTCTGTCTCTCAATAGCAATCGATGAAGCGCAATTGGCATGAACGCGAAAGGGCACTTGTCGAATATTTGGAGCCTGTTCTGACATTAATCGCGAATCAGGTCATGGGTTGTAAATCTCTGTCGTTTACGTAATTAAAAGGTTATTTAATTTTCAATTCATATATAACCGGTATATGAGCGGTATTTACAGCAGAACTATTTAAAGAGTCTTTACACAATAATAATTAAGCAGAATCCTCCGTATTCGTAATTAAACTGGACAAATATACTGTGCTGAATCCAAATCGTGGAAGCGGAATGTGTTCAACTTTCACTAATAAACAAAATGATTTTACAATTAATAAGTAAATATAGTTCAAATATGTGAACAACACAGTATATAAAGGATCAGGCTATTTTTCGGTCGGACTGGATCATTTTTGCCTAATAATATTTTTATCGCGTGAATTTATATATATACACTTCACAGCTCAGCCAACTACACTCAAATCCAAGCATGTTATTTTAGCTGAAGCTCTTCTTACATATTTGTTGCCGTTTTAAATCAAGTTATTTAACACGATTGAACGTATTAATTTTTAATTCAATACGCTTAAACGTATTAAATGACGTAATCTAAAACGACAAAAAAGATAACAAAAGAGCTTCGGTCAAATGTGTAATTTTTAGATGCTTACGCGTGCAGAAATAATACGCTTGGATTTGCAGTGTACGCGCCGATTACTTTTCGGACTTGAAACGCAGTCTTTTTAGCTGAAGCCGGAATAGTAATATCACGTTGGATTAAATTGATATAATCCATTTAATAATACTAATAATACTAATAAAGATCTTAAAAATGATTTTAGTCGTTTTTAATCGTATGCACTGCAAATCCAAGCGTGTTATTTTTACACGCGTAAACATCTTTAAAAAAATCGAAAATGACACATTTGACTGAAGCTCTTTTCACATCTTTTTTGCCGTTTTAGGTTACGTGATTTAACACGTTTAAGCGTATTAAATTAAAAATTAATACGTTCAATCGTGTTAAATGACATGATTTAAAACGGCAATAAATGTGTAAGAAGAGCTTCAGCTAAAAAACGCTTGGATTTGCAGTGTAGTCACGTATGCGACGACGATACAATAAAATCACCGTTAATTGTACTCGCTGCGAACAAAATCAAAATGCAGTAGGGCTTTAAAAGTAAGCCAGAAACACCGGAAGAAAGTTTCCGGTAAAGTACTCTAAAATAATTGGATTTCCTGGGCGAAATCGTGGCCTTAATTCTTAACTGACTGATTGTCTTCGTCGTTCTCGAGATTTAACGATCTTTTTCGACGGCAATTTGTTATGCAATTCCGCCGAATGACAAAGCACTTACTGTTAAGTCCAGCGCTATGCGTCCGGTCTTTAATGCGAAGCCGTCAAAGATACATTGCGCGTCACATCTTGATCCCCTGCCCCGCTTACGACGATCGACGATCGATCGGCTGATTTCAGCAAGGATCGCAGATCGAATCGGTCATCGGTTCCCACGGATTATACCATCTGTAATAGGGGACAGAATCGTTTATTCTGTGAAACTTTCTTTATAAATTCCTTGAAATGAGATTGTAATTGAATTGACTTTTGATAAGTGTACTCTGATCTTAATATAGACAGAGCGAACGGAATGCTTCTTTTCCATCGATAATTAGAAACTGAATTTCGAACAAATATACGGGAGCTAATTTTATGACACCCTCTGTACCTCGTTGTATCACGCATGACTGATTTTTACATTATCGCCGTGTCCCGTGTATATATGTGGCAAATAAAAATAGAGTTACGTCGGTTACTCGTATTGCGCGGACACAATAAAATGGAACGTGTAAATACACGGCAAATGTTACATCGAAAAGTTTGCTGGATCTTTTTTCCCCGGTGGACGAAGACGGTTTTACCGCGGTAAGGGAAAATTTAATTCGAGACTTAACCCAGTTTCGGAAGAATGTGCATGAAGATCTGCTTGTATGCACGGTTTGCGCTTGCAACAGAAATACTTTGCAATAGAAAATTTATATTGCAAAAGCAAACGCGGCAAATAGCGTAGACTGATTACATACAGGCACACTGTTTGCAAATTCCTCGGAAACACAGGGTGATAAAAGTTCTGGACGGACTCTGCGAGCAGTAAAACCGTTTTTATCCCTGTATATGCTTGCTGTTATAAAACGAAAGAGGAAAGCTTCATGCCCGGAAATTCGAGTACCGTAGGTTAAACAAAGAAAATGATACCAGAGAACAATATAAAAGTATTGTAAAAATACACTTGCATCTTTTCACCTCGAATTACAGCACATCCATTATATTTGTAATATTTGCTAGCATTTTTTTTCCTACTAAAAGTTACTCTTATTTGTTTATTTATTAATTTTTATAGTACAATATCAGAAAAAGCGATAATGATGCTCAGATGATAAATAAAAATTTGATTTCTAAAAATGAGTGAAGGATCTCATCTCGTTATCACGCTAGCGTGCTAAATTGATCTTTACGCTAATATATTCACGGCGCTATAACTTAACAAAATAATGCAAGAAAGATTATAAAGCAAATGAAGATTACGCAATATACTCTTACTTCTCCATTAAAACAACAGCGCGAATATGTTGTAACCATTACTGTAATACTGCGTGACATCATCGCTGCGATTTGCGGAGCTACAGATGCTCTTGGATATACAAGGAGGGTTGCTTTGCTAGTAACAATAGTCGCTTTTAGCGGCTAAGGGGTTAAATCGGCATTGCGGCACGTTCTACGTATTCCGTCTGTAGCAAACTTCCACTTTAGAAAATGTTCGATTTTCCGGAAGGAGGACAAAACGTCTGCGCGCATGAGGACCGAGAAAACAAAAGGGAGATTTAAATCGCATGACACGGGATGTCACTACCAAGTTTCTATCGCAAAATGAAATTTCGACGCTGAAACTCGACAAAAGTAGAAACGCACTTATAAGAGATGTCGAATTTTCCCGAGGAAAGTACGGTGGCACATAGCTGAAAGATAAAATATATTGCGCGGAGTATTATTCAATAATAAGTTCTGGGATACGCTTTTGATGGGGGTCCGGATGTAAATTTAATTCACGTTCTACACTGTCGTCTTGGTAGGAAGTAACGTATAACTTTATTTTTAAAAAATCTCTTTACACAGAGAAACTTTTATAAGGAAAAAAATAAATACTGAATTAGAATATGACAGAAAATTAATGAAGAAACATTAAATAGCTGTAGGAAAGAAAAATGTTATAACGTGTTCTAAAAGATATACGAATGCGAGAGATGTTTCTGGGAAAAATATATATCTACATTGTTCCTGTCGTAAATTCGTATCCTATTTACTATTCCAGCAGGATCTCGAACTCACTACTCACTGAACTGGCATATCGATTCCTACGGGATTCATCTCTCAATCGAATTTGCTCGTAAATGCACGCAAGAGATAGCAGACTGGCGATTGACCTGACTGAAATTTATGATTACGAGCACTCTGCGAAATGATCGAAATAGTCTTCGGCTGTTCATGTAAGATGCAGCGCATAAAGTTTTGCCAGTGAAACCCGCGAAACGAGAGGAGCAAACAGATAATGCGTGAAACAAGTATCAACGCTTTACTCAACGCTACACGGAGAAAATTTTATATTAAAAATTACTATGTATGGCAGTAGCCGTGGACCATGCTGGAATTATAAAAATTTTTACTATGCTTTCACAAAAGAGTTTAATAATTAATTATTAATATAGCATAGTAAAATTTTTTATAATTCCAGCAATGGTCCACGGCTACTGCCATACATAGTAATTTTTAATATAAAATCTTCTCCGTCTAGAATACTTTAATACCGGATGGTGTTGAACGCCAAGTACTTTCCCATTACTTCTAAATAGCCGGCTTTCCCAGTTGCTTCAAGTTTAAGCCACGCCTTCTAATCGCTTCGCATTACGCGGCTAGTTTGACAGAGTAATTGTAACTCTGATAAGTTACGCTTTAATCACTTCGTTATCCGACACATGTCACTTCTCCAATCGAGCTCTATTTAATCAGAGCTCTAGAGCTCTGATTTCGGATCGATTCGATACCTATTCTGTTTTCCTTCATCGCAGCTGCGTTGCCGCGCGATATTACGTCACGTTTTACAATTTCTGTTAGAAGTAATTTAGCTGCATGAGAAGAATTCAAGAATATGAGAAATGTGTTTGACTATATCAGAACTGTAGGACATTCCTAGGGAGCTCACTACGACCATTGTGCATGCATAGTCAAATGTATTTCATATTTTACGGAACGAATTTTACGAAATAAAAAGAAGAATTGGGCGGAATATTATCGTGCCGCGTATATATAGCCCTGTTCCATCGTGTATTTTTCTTGCCAGATTTCGCTGATGGATTCTTCTCGTAGGGAAATTGCTGTTTACTCTAAGGGAGCTTATTCCACTGATCTATCTTCCACGCACAAAGGTTGCGGGGATATAAGCAGCTGCTTAAAAGCCTCGTAGTTTTCATAAATTTAAATTCCGAACGGGTCTAGTCGAATGAAAAACGTCCGCGAGATACGGCAATGCCATTCATCGCGTACATACGTATATTCTGTTTCTCCTCTCGCGTTGCCGGCGCGATACCAACGAATTTCATTTTGTCGGTACAACTTTAATTATAACAAACGCTCGCATAAAATTAAAACCGGCTGTTTAAAAGTGCGACTCGGCGTTGCAACGGTATACGCAGTCTACTATATGTATGAAGCGCGATATTAATTTACATACTCGCGCAAGTTGGATATTCTTCCAGTTACGCAGCAAAGTTCCGCCGCAAAACGCAAAACTGGGAGATAATAATTTATACGAATAGCTGTAAGTTACTTTCAATTCTTCACGCACTCAACTTAATCTTAATAATTCTCGGCGCGTACGCACGTAATAGGACTTTTGCCGTGAAGTTCGAAATTATATTGATCCCCCTG
Organism: Aphaenogaster floridana; assembly: GCA_003063835.1. Lineage (NCBI taxonomy): Eukaryota > Metazoa > Arthropoda > Insecta > Hymenoptera > Formicidae > Aphaenogaster > Aphaenogaster floridana. The sequence goes on along the minus strand of NJRP01000037.1, from coordinate 668,689 downwards.
ACGCTTCGTTCTTCGAAGGACCCTATAAAGTTACGTGCAAGTACTTTAGCTAAACCAGGTCACTTAACCATCATGAAATACATATAAGCTTTTATATAATTATATAACAGGTATAAAGATATGAAGTGCTAACAACGGTAAGTAGAAATTGAATTTAGGGAGGGACGAACGAAAGAGTTGAAAACTTCTATAATTCAACTTGTATACCGAGAGACTTTAGTGTCGCAGCTTTTCCCTCATATTAACGACATCGCTTGTAAGCGTTTGAGCAAACCCGGTATCGTCAGTGACTTGAGAACTCGAAGCGTATCGTAATACGGGTGATTTCACAGAACAATCGGCGAGAAGAGCGAAATATTCTCGTTCTAAATTTCGATAGATCTCCCAGTTACAAAGCTCTCTCCTCCTCTCTCGATTTTATCACTTTTATGGCGATAAAAGAGCGTATCAAGGCGAATACATTACGCAAACTTCTTCTGCATTTTTATAGCCTTTTGTACTTATAACCGTTATCGTGTCTCTCTTTTGCTGATATCTGCATAAATGCGATCGCGCATTGCTGCAAAACGCTTGACGTTGCCACAAAAATTCATAACAGCTGCGTGAACAAACTGCTTCTCTATATGTAGGTTTGTAGATCTTCCAGTTAATTACACGTAACTTTGCCTGGGCTTTGTGAATTTACTGGTCATTTAACACGTTCCGATGCCCCAATGACCAGCGCGCATCTAATTACAATATGTTTATGAAGTACCAGCTATGAAAATGCATGATGGAAATGATTATCATCATTCCTAATGTCCTAATGATTCGTCGACATGTGTATGTACGTTAACTATACGTAAACATACAGATACAATTAGAAAATATCCTATTGGAGGCAGATTCCATTCACGTTAATTAAATTGCCACCGAAGCTTGAGCACGAATTTCAACAAAATTACGAAGTTAAAGCGGTAAAGAGGCATGATGTAGCCATGAAGAGCAATGTTTTCACGAGGATACGTGACAGTTGTTGGAACAAACTAAATTGTTTCCACCGAGTTTATAGATTTTCAGGCAAATTGCATACAACTTTCAGTAATACGCATTTATACGTGGTTTAATGAAAACTCCTACGTTATCTATTATATCACTCTTTATCTACATTAATCAGTCGTAATTACCAACTGAAAATATTAAGCTACTTAAGATCTAACGTCCTCCTTTTCTTTAATTATACTCATTTAATTATACTCAAGAATGCGACATAAGATCATATTCTAAAAAAATATCTTTCCATTATCGTGTCATAAGCGGAACATATTATAGTTGATCGTTTGGAGGTGGGCGGAAATATGTGGACAAATTAAACGAACAATTAAGGTCCCTTGTCAATTGCTGATGAAGCAGAGAAACCGCAAAGTGTCCTGTCAAAGAGACCAATTCTAAGTCCATTACCACAATGAACAAGCTGAAGTTTCGTGTGGCACATATAAAGAGTCAAGTGACGGACACTCGATATGACGAAAATTCTTACGATGAAAGGCCTCTCTCTTTCAGAGGACTCTCATTACATAAAAAAGGGCTCCTTTTTATGTATACATTAAGTAATAGCGATGTATTGAAGTTGAAAAATTTATTTAGAATAAAGGTTAACGATAAAATTAACCGATATGTGAACGATTATGCGGATTATGATATTTATCGAAAAATGTAATTCTTGACTATGGAAAGAGCAAACCCAATATGTCACCGAATTGTTTGCACAAGTAAAGTTGAGCATTGACCTAGGATTATTAAAACAACGATCTACCAAGTTGAGCCGCACAATGAAATTTCTATCTGTGCGCATTTTATTATCCAATATTTCTGGTTCGTCCCAATCAAGAATTTATAATTCGATGTCGCAATATTCCACGATAAAATTATTCCCGCGAGAACTTTATTTTTTTAATATCAGAATTACTTAAACGTGAGGTCGAAGTAAGAAATGTTGGGCGCGGTTTGGCTTTCAATTAACTTTGATTATAATTACTCGTCTTTTTCAGTAAATATCGCGATGGCAGCCACATGCCGCATTTCACCGTATTTTCAATCAGCGTTATTACAATGTTTCTTCATTGATCCCCGTTGCGAAATTTAAAAAAATGGTGACATTTATTGAGTGGTCGTATTTATAAACGAAAATGTATAATGTCATTTTGGATCGCATGGAACGTTTCAATTTAGGGTGTGACACAAATAATTCCATTCGTTATTGTCAACGTGACGATATTAAAATTAAACTCATTTCTGTATATTCCAATGGTAACAAATCCGTGAAGAAAAGAAGAAAAATCATAAGTAACAAGATAATTCTCCTTTACTGGAAGCAGCCCTTGACATTTTCATTTTGCGACGGATAGCGGAAGTATGCATGATTTGGTGCAAATGCAATTTAAATTTTGCAGAAACTATAAGGTTGATTTTTTATCATTTATGTTTTGCTCGAGTCACGTACTGGACATCGCGCATTTATTGATCTCCTTCGTGCATTGTGTATAAATTTTCTCACGTGTGAGTCTTTTAAATTCTTGAACAAAGCGTCGACTAATATGAAAACAATCAGATCTATCGATATTTATTACAGAAAGAGGAACAGATATTCTCAATCACGAGAAAAACACATTAGATTTGACGATGAACAAGCCATTATCGCGTCGTATAAGTAAATCGCGCTGTAATTTTCATTTATCAACGGCTACACTAACTGGTACTCGTACTGGAAGTATTATCCATACAGAAGAGATCCCACATGGGTGCGATGGACAGCTTGCTTCCGGTCAATCTATTACTGCCGCCCTATATACCGCGCATCAGTACCTTCAGCAATTTGAAAGAGCATCCCCTAATCGATCGCGATATCCGACCCTCCTGGCATAAATAGTGAAAAAATTCATAGAGCTTCTTGCGAAAACCTAATGCAGCAAAAATCTAACGTATCATTAATTTAACTCACGTAAGAGGCTGTAACTTTTTCATAATTCCTCTGTGATCCTCCTTTTCTTATGCATCGAACTAAACGCGCTTTCTTTCTGCACATGCAGAACTTTAAAACGTCACGTATAAAACTACCCTTCTGATGCGTGAATTAATAAATAGGTAGGAAATTTAGCCGGTGGAATATTTTCGCCGGATGCAGGACGCATTTAGCTTAAATTACGTGGCTGTTTATTAATAAACGGAAACGAAGATTTACGAGGTATTTTGCAAAATTATTCCATCACACATTTATGCTTCGTTTGTAAGCCGATGGAAATACGATATATTTAAAAATTCCTGATTTCTGTAAATTAGATTTAATTTCGCAGAAATGAATTCCTCAATTCGATTTAATTTGCATATTGTAAACAAGATTTGTATGGCATTTTTTCTCGTTAGTACGCAGCAACCTTCCTGTTCTCGCAAGAGCGTAGCAAAGATCTTTCGCGATTCCGCGATTCAATAATCGACGCGTTTCTCGCTCGAGAGCGTCCACAATTCCGCCGGATATCGCGGGGCATCCGGGTAGTATCGGTAGCGATTTTAAAGAACGACTCGCCAAGCGATATTTACGCGTCTCCGACGGGTGCTCCTACACGATCAGTTATTTATAAAGCCATTCACGATAATCAATAACCTATGCCTCTCTTTCCTGTGCGGCGAAAATTCACTAACGTGCCAGCGCACGTCGAGCATCTCCATCGCCATGGAGCGCGCTTCGTAATGGACATTGTAATGGACCTAAAAACTGCCGCAATCGAATAACGGCATACAGAAACGAAATATCGCGTTCGTGCGCGAACAAATCTGCACTGATTAAGCTGATATACGCGCGTAACGCGTATTCATAAACGCGTGTACACCGCCCACGCGAATATTTATAAACAATCGTAAATAACATTTCGACGGTAAAGAACAGATGACGAGTTTCGCAGTAAATATTACACGAAAGGATAAACGTGAAAAAAGGAGAAAAACGAATCACGTAAAATGGGGGAACAGATACCGTTCTCGCAAAAAGAAAGAAGCAATTATTAAATTCAAGTAGTAAATTGAATTTTTTCCATTTTACCCATTAATCTATTCTATCCATTAAAACTGTAATCAATAATCTAAGTGTATAAAATATCGGTTTTATGTAAAGCAAAATCGATACTAATAAATAATAAAAAAAAGTAAAGGCCAGCGTAAACAAGATTTCGAATGTTGAAACACAAGCTCCGCGACAAATTTTTATTAAAAACGTAAATTGCCCGTCCTATATTAAAAATAATTTTTTTAAATTTATTCAAACATACAATTTCCGTTAAAAATACGAAACGTACGATTGCTCTTGTTTTACTGGACTAATATACGTGTTACAAAATATATATGAAATTTAAACAATATACAATATAAAAAATTTTACGTTATATAAATATCCAACAATTATAAAAAATGCTTGCTTCACAATGATCACAATTAAAAACACTCTAAGTCTAGTCGCTAGTAAATATTTTGTAAATAATTGATTTGATAAATTTTATCGAGAAATGACAATTCGTACTCATGTTTTTGCAAAGCTAAATTCGTGTTTTTTTTTGCAGCAAATATGGTAACAAGTTACTGCGTTAAAAGCTATTTCTAACTCGATAGCGATAGTTTTTTGTCCGACTACTCTCACGAGAGAGAACGTTGAAAAATATTTGACTGATATCGCGCGAAAGAGTCGGGCAGAGGAGAGGATAGCACGGGCCAGTGTCTGACTGAAGATACGCTCTAACTACTTCTTTGGTGAGAAGGAACATTGACGTTCGCGCTATAACCGTCGCGTAAAAGCTCTCGCGAGACGCGTAACGCTTCTGCGTCCCGAGTGTATACTCAAAACACTTCCCTAACATTTGCCGAATTAAGCGACCATTTCGACAATCGCGGCGAGAGAGAATGGAACCGCGGGGAAAAATTGATTCAACACGTCGAATCCGTCGAGAAAGATTTATCTTCCATCGGCAAACGACAAACCATCTCATAATTCGATTGTGCCAAAACAAGAAACTGTTGGAACACACGGAAAGAATGGTTTTGCTGAAATATTAAAAAATTTGGCCAGATACAGATCTGAAAATAATTTTGTTTGGTCATCAAAATAATTATGTAGGACGCCCAAAATAGTTGCTAGAATATTAAAACTTTTTGCAGCATTATTTGAGTATCCTACATAGTTACTTTTGATGGTTTAACAAAATTATTTTCAGATCTGTATCTAGCCAAATTTTTAGATATTTCAGCAAAATCGTTCTTTACTTTCGAAAATATTAGAATTAAATTTACATGGAAAGTCTTCGGGATTATAATCTTATCGAAGACCACACAGAAAAAAAGAACACACACACACATTCTTATTTTAAAAATATCTTTATTTTTGACATGTAAATCTTAAAATGAGATTGTATAGCGTTAAACGAAGAAATATTACTTGCATCAAAACATTTTATATAATTCAATATAAAGAAAATTATAGTCTTATTATTCAAAAATAATTTTTATTAATAGAAAGCAAAAAATATTAGATAGAGAATAACAGTACTTTCAAACCAAGAATATTCATATTATAAAGATAATATAGTTTAATCTTATTATTGTATTCTTTATGTGACAATAACAATATTCAAATAAATTTATAATATTCTTGAAATACAAGAATATAAAATTCTTCTAAGAAAATAATATTTTCTTGCTTATATATGAAACAATGATAGTGTTAATTTAAATATATTCGTCTTGATTGAAGACTTTTTTTTCTGTGTGTAGATTTTAGGAAGATTAGGTTTTATAAGCATCACTGCAGAGAAGAGGCTCGAAAATTAAGAAAAATTAAATTCACCCCGTTGCAACCGATCTTCGAAGAACGTATCCTCTAAGGGAACAACTTCTTTACGATCGCTGGCGAACGAGCGAAGTACACCAATTTATAGCGCCGTCTGAAGTCGCGGATATAGATTGCCGGTGGCGAGATCGTAGCATTCCCCAAGGAAATAATAGAACAAATTACGAAGGGACGAGGACCCGTTTTCCCTCGTCACCTACCTACCTACCCTGAGCGATCTCTCGTACTACGGAGCGGATCGGATAGAAATTCGCGGCGGAACTCGCGCGAATACATGTCCTCAAAGGCGATACGTGTGTATACGCGCGAGTGACTTTCAATCGATCACATGAAATACCGAAGATCCCGGAAATACAGAAAATCCTTCGAGACAGCGGACGCGTGAGACACTCCGGAACTTTCATAGGTCATGCATCGCGGAGATGTTGGCGTTATTACGGTCACATGATCGTGCAACTCTCTCGCGGACTCGCTGCAACGATCGTGCTGCATCGGCGTGACCGAGGACCAAGGACCTCTCGCTCGAGGTCTGAGATTTGTGCTCTCGTTTCACGTATTCAGCATTCAGCCCCGCGGATCGCAGCCGCGATCGTCGCGGCGGTCGCGAGAGAACTTCCGCGAGAGCTCGCGGCTCGCCGCGGCGAGCTCTCGGAGACTCGCGCCGAGAACGGGGGTGGACCCCGTTCGTTCGCGCTTCGCCGGACGATAATCTCCTCTCTCGCGTACCTGAGATCGGTCGATTGGTGACGCAGGGCGCGGCGGCATCATCCCGTCGCAGCGCGGCGCCGTTCGACGAGCACTGAGCAGCTATTCTGCGCCAACCCGGTTGCGTCGACGTCGAAAAGACGCGGACGCGTACTCTCTTTCTCTCTCTCTCTCTCTCTCCCTCCCTCCCTCCCTCCCTCTCTACCACCCTTTCGTCTCCGCGCCTCGCGGGCGCCGGGCCTTCTTTCTCTGATCGGTCGCCGCGCGCGGCGTACCCTCTCGCTCTCGCCCGGTACCCGCAGCTTCCCTCGGTCCTCCTCCCTCTCGATCTGACGCTCTCCCACGCTCCCTCGCTGCGACTGACGACGCCAACCACCACCGCGCGTCCGCCCGATGCTGCTCCTCGTTTGAGCGCACCGCCGCTTTGCGCAGGCTTCCGTCCAACGCGAGAAATTCTCTATCTCTCCTCTCTCTCTTTCTGTCGTTTTCCATGGGGGAAGCAGAGAGAGGGCGGCAGATCCGGCGGAAAGGGTAAAAACGAGATAGTTAAAGAGACCAGCGCACGTCGAAGGGGATGCTGCTCGCAAGAGGGGGATAAAAGAAAGGAGAGGCATTTTGTAAAACGCGTCGCGCGCGCCTCTGTTGCTTGACACCTGTCTCTCTCTTCCTCTCCTCTCTCTCTCTCTCTCTCCCCCCTGCTCTTCTGCCGCGCGATATCATCCGCGGGTGCAGAAACTTCTTGTCGGATGTCGTTAACCTCACGCTCGGTCGTCTGATCGTTTTTTTTTCTCTTCGGCAGCTCGCGTTTTGTTCGTCGATGTGTTGCACCGCGATTTAATAGCGGTCGATTCAATTCGGTAAGGTTACTCGGAAATGCGCACGGTGCTGTTCTTCGCGCTGGAGCTGCGCTGGGTTTTCTTATCTGGCAGCTTTAATTACTCGGCGTGATGGGAACCTAAACCAGTACACGTTATCTTTATTGCGAAATATATAAATGAGGCACAGGGTCGTGCCAGAATCAAGGCCATTTGTACGAGATGTACTTCCGTCCATTTTAAAGTAGATTTATCAGAAATGGAAATTTAATTAAACGCTATTCTCTTTTTCACCTTTTTAATTGTCAGCATTAAGATCATAAACATTTCTGTACCTGATAGATTTAAATTGAGATTCTGTTAAAGAATCTAAAATCTGCTTCTCTCACGTTATCTAATTCTGGAGAACATGGATGTCACTTCATAGAATTTCTAACTTTATAAATGGTACAGGAGATAAGGATTATACTTTCAAGTATTTTGCACTGTAGGAACTTTCTAAAGACTAAGAACACTGAGAACGGTGTACTGCTATCAAAAACACTATGAAACACCCTTATTTACATATTTAAATTTCACCAAAGTTTTATCAGTCTAAAGACAGAATATTTATAAGAAAACAATAGAAATCAACACTACTTGCTCTCTAATACTCTCCATCAACTTTTCGGTACGTCGCATAAATGGATTTGTGCGGGATTTATATCCTACATCCAAAATGGGATATAAAATTATATTATCCTCTTATCTCGTAGCCAGTAATTTATGATGTGTGGACAGCTCTGGCTCTTCATAATTCATAACGCAGAAGCACATAATTCGCACCTACGTGAATAGCGTAGAATTTATAAAAATGATTTATCAAAGAAACGAATTCATGAAAAGAGAAATGACTGACAAGCAGATAATCGAAAGTCGTATCATCCTTCTTTACGTCTGTTTCTAACTAACAAATAATCCTCTTTAAGCTCCATCGCGAGCGGCTTACAAGCTGTGAATACGAAAGCTAATAGATAAAATGTAACAATAGGGATTGGCGTCGCGTAACAGACAAATCGATACGACCAAGTAAACCATCGAAGGCATTCAAACGCTTCCCTATCAATCGAGACAGATCGCTGACAATAACGAGCAGATAGTTCCGCACGTACAATACGTTTGATAATGAGAAGGACGTACTGGATGCCGATATTGGTTAAACGTATTATCATGTCATATGATTTACAATCTATCGTAGATTTACCAGAATTAACTTCCCAGATGCACATATATGGATTACACTATAAACGCGTTTTTCGTTTCTTTTTCTATAAGAAAAATATATGTATAAATATATGTATAAATCTGTACCAAAAAGATTTTATTAGATCGAACAAATTATTATGGTTATTTTAAAATTATTGCTCGATTTATTTAATGCGCTGTAAATCTATGATGATCAAGAGCATCTGTAATATACACCTTGGGACACCTTGCGTTTAATACCGATCGAAGCTCTTATAGGCAAGATAATATACCATCCCCGCAAAACGCAAGTTTGTTCATTAAAGCTCTTAGAACGAGTCTGTTAATAAACATAAGCTAAAGCGAGGCTGGTAGAAATTTATTCAAGAATTACGCGTTATACGAGGAAGAACGTGGTTAAAGGGATTTTATCGGACTCGGGACAGCGTTGTTGAAGTATTTCCCATTGTATACCTTTGTATGAGTTCCCATTCAGCTTGTAAGCCGCTCGCGACAGGGGATCCTGAAGAGGATTATTTATAAGTTAAAAGTATAGGAGCAAGAAGGATGACTTTCGATTATTTACTTGTCAGCCTTTTTGCGTCTCTTCATCGATGGATTTGTTTCGTTGATAGATCGCTTTTACGATAATTTTCATGCCATTTGTGTACGTATGAATTATGTGCGCCTGTTTATGCACAGATTATTTAAGCGAATAATTAATTTGATATTATTAGCCAACGTCACTGTGACATTATTAACTTTATTAATAGAATAATAAGAATAATTACACTCACTCCACACATTGGATGATTTACTATCTGTTTTGCATTGTAAAAATCTATGGAGTATAATCCATATATAAATTCTGTGGACTTTAATCCAGATCTACGGTTTGTGGAACATTGCTTGTATTTGCTAGAGAAAATGCGCTACGTTATTAGTTTACATATGAGGGATAAGTTCTAAATGTATCGAAAAAGAAATCTATTTAGGGAGGTCCAGGTTCAAATCCTGGCTGAGGTAATATTTTTCGCAATAAAATTCTTTACAGTTTTTCGGGGTGGGGATGGGAAAGGGGAAATCTTGTAGATGCTTAAGCATCAGTATATCATTAAATTGATTTTTCAATTTAATGTTGTGATATTCGAAAGCTGCGTTACATGTCCGATAGTAACGGCGCGCAGTATATAGAAAAGTCACACATTAATATTATTGGAGCACTAAGATCCTGCTATGACCGTCATTGGCCTATCTCTCGATTTAAATTGTTTATACATATATGCGGTCTTATCCTAATTATTGGAAATCTATTTACTTTTATTTGAGGAATTTTTAAGATCTATCTTTTCCATTTTCCGTTTTTCGTTGCTCCACAGTGATCTTCCCTCGAGAGAAATTCTTTTCTTGTATTACTCATATTTGTTCTACGGGGACTATAAACAAGCGGAATTTATTTATGGAAACGCATTTCAGTAGCGTCAGTATCATTGCATTTTGCAAGAGAAACATAAAACATTCAAACTTTACGTGTCGTCAATCGAACGTATATAGAATTACGTATATAGAACGTATATAGAATAACGTATATAATTTTGATAAATTACGCATGTACGAATGTTATTGTACAAAATAGCACGTATATATATCTATCACGTTATGTATGACGTAATGACACGTGGTCATTTATAAAACCGATAAGAATCTTAGAAAATACAAGTAGTAGTGATATACGTCTCGAGTACTATTAGATCTCTCCATGCGTGCACGTACATCTACGTACGCACACGTGCACGCGTATCGCTTAAGATCGCTTCAGATTCCACGTGATAATCAGCAACATTTCGTTTATCATCGCCAATTAGCATTTCGTGTAGAATAAACAGAGCAAGAAGCACACGCGTAAACTTATGCACGTTGCGTAAGTGCGTGAAACGCTACTTTGTCGCGCAACATTCGAGCGGCTTTATCGGATATAGATCGGCTCGCTTGCACGCCGTGACGCAAAGTCGAAAAAGAATGAGTACGTTATCAGCGGCGCTGTTTGCTCGCAATCTTCGGGGTCGAAGTTCGCCGAGACATCAAGTCGCACAAAGGCGACTCTCGTCCGTGTAAACTCGGACTTTGCGTAACCCCGGAGCCGTGATTGGGAAACGTTCGGAAAAACGGTGGAACGTAAGATCGGTACGCGACGTCGCGTCGGCCGGATAGGTATCATCGGCAGAAAAGATCCCTCCCTCTGGCTTCCTCCCTGACACTCTTCGTTCATGCGACGCGTCTCTAATCTGGCCGCGATAAGGACGTCTTTCGTAGTGATTTCGTGTAGAAAGCAGTAGTGTGTCGTTGACCATCGCTGCGGCTGCTCTACCTCGGCGTCGAGGTACGACAATCAGTCCCGTCTCTCCTCTCTCGTCTCGCGCGCGATCCGTCTCCTCTCGTTTCTTCCTCTCTCTCCGGTCCAACCTGGTAGAATCGGCAAACCATCGTCAAATCATCAACGTTACTTCAGCATTTTAGTTAACGCGCATTCAAACGTTCGTGACGTCTTTTCTTTTTCCCCGTGCATTTTGCTGCACCAGATAAACGACCTTTTCACGCGCGAATCGGGTGATCGTTGACGTCTTTCGGAATAATAGACAGGCGTTAGATACCACACTTGCCACAGCTAACAATCGTAATTTTTCGGACGCAAGTTTCCCGAGCGACGACGTCCAAACCCGGAACTTTTTGAGGATTGATCGAAAGAGAGAGAGAGAGAGAGAGAGAGGGGGGGGAGACAGGCTGGATTAATCGTGCTCCGAGGAAGATACCAGGGAATCACCATGTATGCCATCCTACTATTAACGAGATCCGCTCGGCTCGGTAATACGCCACAAAGACTGACCTCGTCGTTCATAGGACCACACTTGCCACAGCTAACAGTACGTGGAGTTATTATGTATGACTTCGTACTTCTATTGTCGTACTTATTTGTCGGCGAAAGGGGTACACTCGAGATAACGTTGTAGTAACGCGACCGACCATAAATTCGAGAAACTGTGATAACGTGGTTTACATGAGTATACATTTACGGGATGTCGGCTCGCAGACTTCCCGAACGCGCGTTTTAAAACTTATCGATTACATTGGTACACCCAGCATGTCGTCTCTTCAAGTCCGTGAAGTACACGATGCCGAGGTGGTTTCGAAATGGCATAAGAAGAGTACAACGTGGACCGATATGTGTAACGAGTTCCATTACGTCGTACCACCGATACGAACATGCAATGCGACGGATAGTTGTCCGTCGACGAAACTTCGCCTCCTGGAAATGGACGTGTTCGCTTGTACCGCTATCGTCGAACGCGCATACAAGCCTACAAGTCGAAAAATGACCGATTTTGCCGATAACTGATACAATTTACAGGGGGTATACGTTCGTACGTGTTGTAAGTGTTCCGTATATCCGAGTCAGACCATGCAATACATGACGCGCCGCAGTGATAACGCATAGATGTTGGATAGACAGCCGTCGAATGCGTATCCAAGTCAGATGACATTTACTATTAGTAGTATACAATGCATTATATCGGATAGACGATGAAACTTTATTATTATAAATATGTGGCAAATGTGAAAAATGTAGGCAAGGAAAAGGATCGAAAATTGAAGGTTTATTGCAAAGGTATTCATTATGCGTCGTGCAATTCTGCATCCTGGTCATAATTGTTTTATAACGATAAGAGCGTTTTAAAACTGGATATGGAGTATAAGAAATGTGTTTTATACCAGAGCAAAAAAGGAGTAAATAATGATATCGATATACGAAAATTTTATATTAAAAATTACTATGTATGGCAGTATTTTTCTATGGAAAACATAGTAAAAATAATTTATAATTCCAGCAATCCATGGCTACTGCCATACATAGTAATTTTTAATATAAAATTTTCTCCGTGTAGTAATATAATGCAGATAAAACAAATATCATTACTCTCTCCGGAAACATCGTAATAAATAATTGTTTTAATCACAATCGACAGTATGAATTTTATAAATTGATCAATTTTTTTACGGAGACAATAACGGGATTTATTCGTGACACATTTGTGTCTACGTGTAATATATAACTAAATATACCATTGTATTATTTCTCGATTCATCACACGGAAAGAACGGTTTTGCTGAAATATTTAAAAATTTGGTCAGATACAGATCTGAAAATAATTTTATTAGACCATCAAAAGTAACTATGTAGGTCACTCAAACATGATAATAATGCTGCAAAGGTTTTGATATTCTAGCAACTATTTTGAGCGTCTTACACAATTATTTTGATGACCCAACAAAATTATTTTCAGATCTGTATCTGGCCAAATTTTTTAATATTTCAGCAAAACCATTATTTCCGTGCATGCATACGCAATTCTTCTTTTATATCGTTGTTAAATCGTTATAACAAAAATATCTTTCGCATCACAAGTTTTACAAAATTTGTTCGTATATTCATTAATGTTTCCGCAAATGAAATTGTGTACCGATAAACACACGTGCGGAAAATTGCACTTCTTTCTCTATCTCGGGTAATATACAGCCAGGAACTGTAAAAATAGAACGCAAAGATAAGCGGGTTACGATATGATTTATAACGCGCAATCGGTAATCGCGTAACGGAACATCCCTGCAGTTGCAAAAGTCGCGTTTATGTCACGGGTAATTGTGTTTGTTTTTTACATCGAGAAGACGTTCATTTGAACGTGGAAAGTATATGAGACCTCGAGTATCGCCTTATTAATCTGAGTCACTCTACTATGTTATCAATGTTGCGCTTATAGATAACTCGAAATAATCTAGATACAGATTAGATAAAATATACGCGCATGTATCTCAGATAAGATAAAGATAATTCCGATTTGAGTATATCTAGATAAAAGATGAATTAATTGAGTGTTTTATCTAGATACTTTTAAGATGATATTTAAAACAATTTAGGATATATAAAAATAATATACTCGAGACAACTACAGAAAATAGGCATATATATATATATATATATAATATAAATATATTATATAATAAGAATGAATATATATAAGAGAGAGTATATATTTATTTTTTTTGTAAATCAATTATTAAACAAAAACTTTACTATAGTGTAAACCTCTGTAAACCATATATTTATAACACTAATTTTTTAAAAAAGACCAAAAAAATGTATGTGTATTTATAATATATAAACTTAAAAAAACTTAAATTTAAAACTTAAACTAAACACATTTTTCTCAATATACGCGGTATTGAGAAAAATTGCATTCAGTGCGCACTGATTACATTACCTTAGATAATTTTAGATAAAATATACTACTTTTCTTATCTGAGATAAAGATGCCACATACTTTAATTATATAGATAAAAGATAAAATAAACAATGATCGCATCTAGATGAAAATCTAGATAATTTTATCCAAATAACGGATGTTATCAAGCATTCTTGTACACTCTCACGAACAGTGAGAAAATAAGAGATATGAAGAATGTTACAGATAGATCGTAAATAGATATCTGATACATTATCATCTTCTATGAAGCTCCTTAGATAATTTAATAATATAAAATTATTTTTCACTAACTCAATAATAAAGCACTATCAGTATAAGCATGAGAAACAGTATCGATATACATCTTAATTAAGCCTGTTATTCTATCAAAAAGCATGATGAAGATAAAATCTTTGATATTTGTCAAATATATAACAGTTTTATTTCGATTCTTCAAAGTATAACTTTGCAATAAACTTCAACATTTAATTGATTGTTTGATTAATGAATATTCGCTCACGATTGGAAAAGATACAGATAAAAATTTAAAGAAGATAGTAAAATTCATTTTATATCGTACACTGCGCTTGCAAATGCAGGCGTTACATTAACGATGAACATTTTATTAAACGTAGTAAAAACGATGAATCAATAACATCGTCACGTATAAAGATAAGACACGATGATAATCTTTATGCTTAAATAGCACTTGGAAAATACCACGCGTCTTGTACTTTGACTAACTGTTTAACGATTACGGGGGAAAAAATCAGCTTTGCTTACAGACGTAATTTAACTTTAAATATTCTTACAAACTTTATTATATATACCACGTAAGTATATTCAAATGAATATGCTATCTAAGCATGAACAGACAGTTCCGGCTCCTTCCTCTCCGTTCTCGCTTATAGCGCTAATCTCTACTAACGTCTTACATCGTTACAACTTCATAATTTCTTCGATGAAGACTCCAAACTTCCCAACAATGCCAGACTTCTTTGTTGCATGAACGTAGAAAAAGAGAGTGCAGTAGCTAATAACATCTTACTTACATTTAACAAGTATTTGTCAGGCAATGTTTGATATAGTAAGCCCTCTTTCCCATCGAAACGATAATTTATTCAGGACTTTATTTTGTCTCTCTTCCTCTCCTTCTTCCTTACAACTGTTTTCTTATTGCGATTTTATCTCATTCGTCATGAAAAACTTTTCAAGAGTAATGGCGTGTCGCAAGGGTATATACGGAGGGAACTGCAAACGTCGGTGAGATCACGAAGGCAACAGACCTTTTCGGAGCGCAGTGAATTGAAATACGCCCGTCGACTGGTAATCAAGCTCGGCAGCGCCGTTATAACGAGGGAGGATGAACACGGCTTGGCTCTCGGACGTCTGGCGTCTATCGTCGAGCAGGTAGCTGAATGCCAAATCGACGGCCGTGAATGCATCATGGTAACCAGCGGGGCGGTCGCCTTTGGCAAGCAGAAGCTTACCCAAGAGCTTTTAATGTCTATGTCAATGAGAGAGACCCTGAGCCCTACGGATCACACGCGGGAACACGCAGGTATACTTCTTTGTTCTAAGGACTTTTAGTTTTACACACATTATGCGCTAAGTCATTATTCCCGGCTTCATTAGAATAATTGAAAAAATAATTACTAACGTAATTAATTATCTAACATTATATTTTATAATAATAATGAGAAAATGGACTGACACGCAAATTTCCCGCTTGTATAAAAATTGGTTGATATTGAGACATTAATATATCTCCGATTTTTTTTCAATTTTTATCTCGAAAATTTGACGATGATTTTGTATCGTAAGGATGCAGTGTCTTCTTAGATACAGTTCTCTTCGCTACAGTTTTCCGTATTCAAAAACTATTGATCACAAGTCCCTAAATTCAAGTTGACCTATTTCAAAAATAGTGAACCTCATCTCCTTTACACTTCCTGCAAGATGGGCCAATGTTGGACGCGATAATTGGCGCGGGAGTATGCCGCGCCAATTTCATGTTCTCCTGCACACACGTTCGTCCATCAGACACAATATCTAGAGTGCGACGCACACGATAGACGTCCGCTTTAATTAATATTTTCATGCACCAATGGTAAGAGGCGAATTTCGTATGTATAGGTACGCGGACAAATTGCCATTAGCATAATTGAGACCGGAATGCGATAATCTTGTAGTTTACGTTATTCCCCTTTGAGAGAGAGGTTGAATAATGCCCCTAATCAATAATGTTCTCATAATTCTAATTACGACTATATGTATACTGCAAGTCGTGTGTATAGAGAAATTATAATGAAGTTTGAAAAATGCAGTTTGTTTTATCGATGTAATTTTCGCTGCGAGTTTACATAAGTAGCATTATTACACATATTACTTTAAAACACATATAATCGTCAGTACGGCTCGCCTCGGATAGATGGTCATTTTGCATATATTATAAAATGTAACGTTGTTATTATAAAATGGCTATCTCAAAGAGCATTACGTAATATAATGATCGTACCATATATCTCTATACAAAATGAATTATATTTTATAAAATATATTAACTTTGAAATAAATTCTAGCATTAAAAAGGTTTGTTATTTATTTATGAGAAAAAGTTAACGTTAATTTGGAAAAGCTAATAAAATTTTGCTGTTGGCAAAATACGACTAATAATTCGTTGCGTGAATTATCATGCTCACATGGAATATTTCATGAGAGCATTTAATATGCATCGAACCCTCTGGAAGACAATAACTTCCTCAGTAACGAATTTCCTTCCCGCTGATATACGTGATAGAAATGCTCTTATTGGTACTGCAATCAAGGCTATTCCTCGCTAACGATTCATTGATTTAGTATGGTATACTGATGTGAGGAGAGTAGAGACAATATAGCGTAAACAATTCACAGGCAGGATATTAATATTTTTACGAGACACAGGCGAGCGAATCAGCCTTGAGCTATACATTTTAATATCCATTCAGTTATTAAAGAATTACAGACTACTAAAGAAAAATGACATGTACTATGTACAGTGAAAAAGAGTAACAAGTTTCTTCAATAAATTGTACTGTCAAGTCGTTGAAGAGACATTAACGAGTTTCTGTCTTGAAATGATAAATAACCGTTTCTAGAAAGATTCTAAAAAGAAGAAACAAGTCGATCGTCCATAAATTCAACTATGTCTGTAAGAATACCCAAGCGAGAGGCCGCGAGCGAGAGGTGTTAACGTTCCGAATATATATGTCTGTTCGACAATATCTGGTTTGTCTATATATGTGTATATATAGATTGAGCTAACAACTGCCCGACGACGAATTCCTATGGGATTCTTTTGTCCTGTGAATCTTGTGGAGTGCATTTTCCGATCGATGCGCACGTTCGAAAGCAATTTTCTTCAACGTCTTGCCAATCGTCCACTTGTTTTTTACTCTTTGTGTTGTAGCGTCTTTCAAAAGTTTCTTTTAACTATTTTAAAACTCGCTCACGTTGTGCTATAGCCTCCTTTCTTGTTGGCATTACCTCCCTGAAGTAAGAGGAAAGACGTTGAGCAACTTATATCCCTGATACTATATTCATGCAGGAACTATGTTGGAACCTAGAGCAGCCGCCGCGGTGGGTCAGTCAGGCCTCATGTCCCTCTACGACGCGATGTTTGCCCAGTACGGAGTCAAGATCGCCCAGGTGCTGGTAACCAAGCCCGACTTTTACAACGAGGAGACGCGGAAGAATCTCTTCAGCACGCTGAGCGAGCTGATCAGCCTGAACATCGTGCCGATCATCAACACGAACGACGCGGTATCTCCGCCACCGGACGTCGACGAAGAGATCGCCGGCGGTGGCGGCAGACGAGGAATATCCATCAAGGACAACGATTCTTTGGCAGCCATGCTAGCGGCCGAGGTTCAGGCGGACCTGTTGGTCCTCATGAGCGACGTCGACGGAATTTACAATCTCCCACCTTGGCAGGACGGCGCGAAGATGCTGCACACCTTCAGCTCCGATCTGAGGGGTACCATCAAGTTCGGGCAGAAATCGAAAGTAGGCACAGGTGGCATGGACTCGAAGGTCAACGCCGCTCTCTGGGCGATGGATCGTGGAGTTGCGGTAGTCATCTGCAACGGCACGCAGGAGAAGGCTATCAAGAGCATCATGTCGGGCAGAAAAATCGGAACATTCTTCACGCAGGCTGCCGGCTCGTCCACTCCTGTCGAGGTGGTCGCTGAAAATGGTACTACTTTAACTTCTGACTTTAAGATTTCGGATTTGTTTAAGAATCTATAGTATAGTATACATATACAAAATAAGCAGACAAATATAGAAGCATTACGATCGCATAATAAGATCGGGATCGTCTAAATCGGAACACTCATCGTATTAAGCTACAGTTTATTCTACAATCTCGATATTTGAACGATTACATATTCACGAAACTGAATAAAATTTCAGCTCGCGTCGGCAGTAGAATGCTACAGGCGTTACGCCCGGAGGAACGAGCCGAGTGCATTAAAATTCTCGCGGACTTGCTCGAGTCCAGACAATCCGAGATTCTCGCGGCGAACACGTTGGATCTGGAGACTGCGAGCAAGAAGAATCTAGCGAAGGCCCTATTATCGCGATTGTCCCTAACGCCAGCGAAGCTCAAATCCCTGAGTTCCGGTCTGTATCAAATCGCGGAGGATTCGTTGAACAATGTAGGTCGCGTGGTCCGTAGAACCAGATTGGCCGATGATCTGCAATTGGAACAGATAACAGTGCCCATCGGGGTGCTCCTGGTAATCTTCGAGTCCAGACCGGACAGCCTGCCTCAAGTAGCCGCCCTGGCCATGTCTAGTGCTAACGGGCTTCTTCTGAAGGGTGGTAAGGAGGCTGCCCACAGCAATAAGTACCTAATGATGCTCGTGAAGGAGGCGCTGGAGAAATTCGGCGCTTCGAACGCTATTTCACTCGTATCCACGAGGGAGGATGTAGGCGATCTTCTCTCGATGGAGAAGCACATAGATCTCATCATCCCTCGCGGTAGCTCGGACTTGGTCCGCACGATTCAGGAACAGTCTAAGCATATACCCGTCTTGGGACACGCCGAGGGTATCTGTCACGTTTATGTCGACAAGGAAGCCGATCTAACGAAGGCCATGAGGATCGTGAGGGATTCCAAGTGCGATTATCCTGCCGCATGCAATGCTATGGAAACATTATTGATACATCAAAGTCTTATGAGCGGCAGCTTCTTTAGTGACGTGTGCAGCATGTTGCATAAAGAAGGGGTGAGTTAGCTTTCTCTTTTTACTTCGAGAGTATTTGAAAAAATATAACTATAAATATATACACATCATCTCTCTCTTAGTTTTTATTTTTTGGAATTTAGTTTCCTTAAGAGGATTAAAGGATCTGCTAGTAGTAACTCCAAGAAATCCAAAGGCTTGAGAATTAGGAAAATCTTTATTTCTTCCCAGTTTTTTGTTTCGTGTCGCGCTGCAGTATTTCGCGTACTTCGCGTTCGTGAGCAGAACTTTCATCAAAAACTTTTCATCGGGATTTCGTAAAATGTCGGAAGTTTGTACTGAAGTTACACCAAGACATATATTGCCTCCTTTGAGACGGAATAGAAAAAATTAACTTTTCCCACATCTTTCCTAGAAGTACAAACGGAAGAAAGTTTTTTTACACGTATATATCAATATTTTTTTAATTTAACATTCCCAGGTATAATAACGTCCCAAGCTGATTATTTATCGCCATTTTGACGACATTAGACGTCATTTTAACGAAAAATGACGTCAAAATGACGACAAATCAGCTTGCTATCTGGTCCAATCAATTATTAAAACTCTTTCTCTGTTGCAATAATCGAAACTTTACGTTACTTAACATTAATTTTAATATAAATGTATGTTCTGGTATGATATAAGAGTATTTTCCAGGTGAAAATCAATTCTGGTCCAAGGTTAAGAGAGTTATTGACCTTCGGTCCGCCCGCCGCCAAAAGCATGCGAACCGAGTACGGCGCACTCGAATGCACCATAGAGGTGGTTTCGGACGTCGACGATGCCATCAGCCACATTTACAAATACGGTAGCAGTCATACCGATGTTATCATCACCGAGCACACCAGCACAGCGATGCATTTCCAGAGAGAGGTAGACAGTGCGTGTGTCTTCCATAATGCCAGCACCAGATTTGCCGACGGCTACAGATTCGGTCTTGGAGCGGAGGTGAGACCCCAAGCAAAACTAGTCTTCTCTCGTTAAAAAACAAAAAAGATTTTTTCATTTATAAGATCATTTGGAATACGTCCAATTATAATGTATGTTCTCTTACAAAGTCAGAAAACAAGTGTTCGTAACACTTCTAAATTATGGATAAAATAATTTTTCATTAATATACATATATAATTATACGTAATTCTTCTTTGCAGGTCGGTATTTCTACAACGCGTATCCACGCACGTGGTCCAGTAGGAGTGGATGGGCTATTAACAACGAAATGGATTTTGAAAGGCGATGGACACGCGGCCGCGGATTTCGCTGAAGGAGGCAGCAAAACTTGGCTTCACCAATCTTTACCTCTCACAGAATCAGCGTGAATCGATCGAACTTCAAACTTTGTGATCTCGGGATGAAAATAGGATTGTACATTAAATACTACGAATGAGCTTCTTTAAAGGAAGCACGATACATATCGGACATTGAGAAATATAAATCTAAACAAACTCAGTCATGATAGACGACTAAAAGTAAACCAAATAAAGTAATATCTTATCTAATCATTATTGATATTTATGTATCGAATCAAAATTTAAAATTGTAACTACATCGGTATAATTTACAACGATAATATTTATGAAATACGAAATTTTCGCGTTTATGGAATAAGAATAGCTTGACATCATGGCTATATGATAGCTATGTGTGATACTACTTAGAATAATTGTAATTACTAGATTTATGAAGATGTAATCTTCATAAATACAGCTGAGATATTAATAAATTAATAATATAAATTATTATAAACTCAGAGAATGTTACCCTATTTTTATCGTGTATATATATATATATATATAAAATAATCCTAGAAGTAATATTTTTGTTAATACGCAAAAATGTATTTCGTACATAATGTCAAGAGATACTTGAATATAATTGAAAATGGAAAAAGAAATAAATTACATCTTAAAGAGAGATTCTGTCAGTAGAACAATTCATAACAAGGTTCATAACAGAAGTTCTGAAGGATATAGTGTCGTTTTGAAAATTTCGCTGAAAGTTTGTTAATAACGTAACAGTAGCGAAGTCTTCCTCTTTCGGTGCTCATCTTGAAATGCACTCAACAAACATAGATACGAGAGTTCGGATCCTGCAGTTAACGCGTTTGCGACTCTGTCGAGGACGATATAAACGTCGGCACAACAGCAGTGCGCATATTGAACGGGCAGCTGCCCCAGTTATAAATAACGTCAAAAGTTTATACGCGATTATAAAACCTATTTCACGGAAGACATATTTCTCTGAAACGCATAGAATGAACGTTAATATTCTTGCATATTTCCGGATATAATCTAATATGTTGCATATTCAGAGAATGAAAAATACATTTCCAATATAAAGAAAAAGATGACATTATCTTCAGGAATATTAATTTTTATAAATACCGTCGTACAAAATTACATGATCGTAATATGAGAAACTAATGTGGTAATTTACATTCTATAAAATTGTAATGTACGTGATGAACAAATCAGATATTTTTACAGTATTTCATATAAATATTTTGCACAGTTATGGAACATTAAAAAATGTTAAGAAGATAAATTTTTGTAGTATCTCTAGCACAGTTGTTAAAAAGGAATGTTCTCTTAAATGTTTCATTCTGGGGCCCATAACTTAAAAGTTCTGTCGTACGAACTGGTTGCAATAAATTTATGATCGGGCGACACATCGACGCACATGACTTTTCCATCGTGGCCTGGTAGCATCTTGAGAGGCTGCCATGTCTTGTTGGACCAAATTTTGGCTGTATTATCATAAGACGCGGTAACCAAATATTGCCCTTCTGTTCTCTGGTACTTCACGTCGGATAACAAATTGGTATGCGCTGGTATCGTGTATATGCAAGTTCTCTTTCGCAAATCCCAAATCTTGCAAGTGTTATCCTCACTCGCTGTCGCTACGTGAAAACCGTTTGGCGAGAAATCGATGCCGAAGATGGACGTCAGATGGCCTTCCATAAACATTATGCATCTGCCGGTACGCAAATCCCATACTCTACCAAACGAGTCTTGACCGCCTGTGGCACAAACGCTTCCGTCGCATTGAAAACTAAATAATAAACACACATATAATAATAAAAATAAATCAATGTATAATTACTTAAACAACATATGCGAGGAAATATATACCTTATACAGTGTACTGCTCTTGCATGACCCTCTTGATGAAGTACTTCCGCTTGTTGCTCCAAATCCCATAATCGCCAAGATGCATCATAACAACATGTGCCGAGAAATCGTCCAGATGGATGAAAAGCTATCCTGGAAACTCTGTGAGGTTCATGTCCTTCCACTTCCGCTAATGGTTCTTCGCCAGTGCCACCGCTCCACAATTTCACACTACCTATTATAAAATTTAGACGCAATGAAATAACATCATCATATAATTTTGTGTGTAACTTATAATAATATGCATACCATCTGCTGCGCAAGAGGCCAGTACACAAGTTTGTTCTGCATTATCACCTACCACATCTTCAGTTAATGTAGCTTTTGGATGAAAAACAATACAGCCAACATTACAATTGTGTCCTTGTAAAGTGCGCAACAAAGTACAGTCAGGTACAGACCATAATTTGCATAAGCCTGACCATGAAGCTGTAGCAAGGATTTTTGAATTAGGGCTGAACTGGCAAAAAGAAATGGGCCTCCTGTCACCGATTTGAGAGCAATAAATACTCAATGCTTGCAACTTCTTCAAAAGTTCTTGTCTTTTCGCTGTACGAGTTGCAGATGGTAATTGTAGATCTTGCCTTGCTCTCTCTAGCCGTGCCTTTGCTCTGGGCAATGAATACGCTGTAAATATATGTACAAATTGGATAACGCTTGCAGTATAAGGATAATAAAGATTTGAACATTTATATTTTTATAAGGATTAAATCATATAATTATGATTTACTCACATGCTATCCACGATCGTGCAATCTGCAAAGAATCTGGACCTTCGTGATACCAAGTTGTCTCCGTATCCCTTTCGATTGGGTGAGACGGCTTTTCTTCCTCTTCATGTTTCTTCTTAATAGCGTCCTCCCCCACACTAGCTAATAATTCTCTTAATCTTGTTCTTCTATCTGCTGGGCCTTCTCCAAATAGACAAATTGGCTCACCCAATTGTCTCAAGAGTTTCTTTACCTCAGAGTCATCTGTAGAAACATTAATTTGTCTGGCCTTTTTCCTACGTTCAAATTCTTCCAATAATGCCTGTCGATCTTTGGACATCTCATCCTCAAGTTCCATATACTCGTTCGAGATGTGTACATTTCCCACCGAGGCGGAAGCATTGGCGACATCGTTCGCATTTGTGACATCCTTTTCTTCGTCTGCTGTTTCAACGGCAGCTGCAAGTCGTGCACGTTCTGCCTCCTCCAGGGAGCCATAATGGACAGTTTTCTGTTTCTTCACGTAAACCAGATCCTCGTCGTCGGACATTTTAGGAGATTATGAATAATCTGCAATTCTTCCGTTTTATTATTGAAGCAAAGTTATATGATATCAAATGTACAAGTAATTGAACATCGAGAAAAAGCACAGATACTAATTAGAATACTATTACAGGGTATGTATTATGAATTTACTCCGAAACAATTCCGTTCGGAATGATAGTCCTATGCTTGTCTTTGTCGTTTCCTTATCCTTGTCCTTTATTTTTCATCATTCTGAACGGAATCGTTTCCGAATAGATTCATAATACGTGCCCTAAGATCAAAGCCTTTTCGAAACATAACCTATACGGCGTGTGTTTCATTTGTTGATAATACTTACGTTACGTATGATTAAAATTTAATGAACGAGTCCATAACCGTTCGCAATATTTCACGTATTTTAAAAGATTTCGTGATACGAATTTTTGAAACGTTTATACATCGTTTACACAATACGATCTGTCGATCACGCTATTCATATGCATGTATGCAATGCGGCAAGTACTCACTGACGCCGAGTCGATCGATTTGTGTCTAAAATGAAGAAGCATTCGTTTATGAATGAAGTTACCACAAAATGATAATAATTACAAGAATAACGTAAAAAATGTATCTTTAATATCACTACTCATTTAAATTATTTTATCAATATATCTTAAAAATTTTTTAGAAAATAATATTAAATAATAAAATAGTTTATATTTTTAACGTAAATACTACGTTAGTTCGTTTGCTCCTTTTATTAAATATTTTATATATTTACTTTTTAACCTATTAATTTACAAAAATGCAATTGATGCGACTTGGGCATATGTGCTAAGTTTTTTGTTTCACTATGATTCCATTAGTCATTTTAGTTACTTTACCTGTATTATGCGATTTAGAATTTGCATGAAAGGATAATGGATACGTTCAACTTTTCCTGCATATATTTTTGGATACGTTAAGTGAAAGTAAAATCTTTGTCGCATACATTCTTAAATGCATCAAACTTGAACTGCATACATCTTCTAATGTTAACATCATAAATAATACATCATAAAATACTTGGCTAATTATATTGATTTTATATCTATTTTTTAAAATTAATTTTTGTATACGTTTTTTAAGCTAATTTTTCAAATTTGAGACTGTCTTTTAAAGTTAGTCGTATTTTTTACATTTGTATAGAATATTTATTTATATCTTGTAAAAAAATTCCGAGAATTCTCGAATTTTCCAGGTAATTTTATTCAATATTCCAGGTAAATTTTTTTAATGCAACTGTGAAATAAATTAATTTTATTATACGCGTTTTTTAGTTTCTCTTTTCAGTCTTTCATAAAACTACATCTTTTCTCCAATTAGAGCCGCGGAACCTATAAGATAATATAGGGAAGGCTTACCACAGTATAGTACCAGCGAGTTCTCTTTTGCTTGTAGTTTTCTGTTACTCTGATTTTTTAAATGAAAACTTAAAAATTACATGAGAATACATGCGAATATGAATGCCATATTTATTGCTAATCAATTGTCGATATTTTACATTAAGAAAAAATGAAAAGAAAAAACATTTTTCAGACAGAATTTCAATTTAAAAATAAATTATAAAAATTTCCCCGAGTATTAATAAAACTCTATGAAAATCCGATTTTCAAAAAAAACTTCTTGAAAATTCTGGTAGTAAACACCATGTTGCAAGATCTCTTTTACAAGATGTATACTTTTGTAAAAGCAGAGAAATAATCTATCGAACACAAGAGAATATCCAATGTTGTGATACAATGGGTGGCCCTGAAAAGGGCCGTTTTGTAATGCCAATTCACTTTGAACTTGTGTATTTGGTGACCGCCTTCGTTCCTTCGCTAACGGCGTGCTTCGCCAACTCGCCGGGTAGAAGAAGCCTCACAGCAGTCTGAATCTCCCGAGATGTGATGGTAGAGCGTTTATTATAATGAGCCAGTCGCGATGCCTCGGCCGCAATGCGCTCGAAAACATCGTTGACAAAGCTATTCATGATGCTCATAGCCTTGCTGGAGATACCGGTGTCGGGGTGGACCTGCTTCAACACCTTATAGATGTAGATTGCGTAACTCTCCTTCCTCTTCCTTTTCTTCTTCTTATCAGTTTTACTGATGTTCTTCTGAGCCTTTCCGGCTTTCTTCACCGCTTTACCGCTAGCCTTGGGTGGCATGGTGGATTTTCTCGCAGAAGGTTTCGTACGTCGAATGCACCGTGGCGAACTCGAGGATCGAATAACCGCTGTGGACCCTAACCACGCGTTTATATAGCAAAAAGTGTTGGTAAGAGCCCACCAATCACGCGCGAGGAGCGCAGTCCTACTTTGCCGCAACGCCACTAGTCGGCGCTCGCGTCGTCAAGTAGTATTCACATTGCTTCTCTCTCGATCCTTTACTATTTCGATTAAAGTTCTTTTTTAACTTCTTTAATAGAACTGTTACTGTACCCTGAGAGCTCCATTCTTTTCATTTCATTTATTATACCATAAAAATATGGACCTAACTTTATTATTAGACAATGGCTGCACATTTTGCCGGGCAGATTTTGCAAGAAAAGTAGCATCGCTATTCTTTGCGTGCTAGTGTAATGCAAGTAATTAAAATATCAAATCTAAATAACATTCTCGCATAGTTTGTCGCACAACAGTGTCGGCTGATGCTAAATTATCTTAAGCCGAGTTCACGATGCTAGAAATTGGTCCAAGATTTCAAACGGAGAAAGAATTGACCAATTAGCCGCGAATTATTCACAAATGCGATTTGTCAATTCTTTCTCAGTTTGAAATCTTGAACCAATTTCTAGCATCGTGAACTCAAGGCTTAAGGTAATTTAGCGTCAAGGCCTTATTGTTAGCAGAATAACTGACTTATAATTTTAAAACAATGTTTTATGCTCTAAGTCTTTGTCTCAAGTAATGCATAATAACTGTCTTGTGTGGCTAAAGAGCCGTTCTATTTGTGATTTATGACAAACCGCTATATAATAACAAAAGAAGATACAAAATAGTATTTAAGTTTTATTGCTTGATTTATACAAAATAGTATTTTGCGTTATTTAAAACAAGGATTTAAAGTATAAAATATTGTCTTGAAATTACTGTAAGCCAGCCATTCTGCTAAGGTCCTTATTGTTATGCGATAAACTATGCGAGAATGTTACTTTGATATTTTAATTATTTGCATTATTAGCACGTAAAGAATAGCGATATCTACTACTTTTTATTATTAAATTTACTCGTCAAATTGTGTAGCCATTGACCTAGTTTACACCGTGCGTTTAGGCCGCGGCTTATACCCCAAATTCGACCTAAACGATCGCTGTAAACACTTGGTAGGTGACCTCAGGTCACCTTTTAGGTCGATTAGGGTATAGGCCGCGGCCTAAATGCACGGTGTATTCGTAGCCATTGCCTGATAATAAAGTTAGATCCACATTTCAAAAATCGTGTGGACACAGGCTTTAAAAAGACAACCATTAGGAAAATTTATGAATAATTATTGTTAGAGAGACGGATGGAGCCTCTGCTATTGGCTTTAAAAGACAACCATTAGGAAAATTTATGAATAATTATTGTTAGAGAGACGGATGAAGCCTCTGCTATTGGAAAGTTTTACATTGAATTAAGCTGATTAAGCATAAATAAATTTTCCTTCTCATCATGCTCTATAATTTTGTTCCATACCCCTCGCAATGCCTAACGGAATCAAGTACGCATAAATATATATATTTTTTAGATTGCATATGAGTGATTGAATAATTGATGAAAAACAGTGTAATATTTTTTTCGCCGATCGTTTGAGTCATGAGTGTGAGAGAGGCGAGAGGCATAATGCGAGAAACCGAGCGAGCGTCCTGATTGGTCGGCGTCGATGTGGAGGGGAGAGGCTGGCTTGGCATGGTATAAATACGCTCGCTCCCGGGGCGAAATCGTCAGACGGTCTGTTCTTGCGTCGTCAGCCGATTCTTATCGTACAAGATCCAAGATCTGTCTCTTATACACATCTGTCAGACGGTCTGTTCTTGCGTCGTCAGCCGATTCTTATCGTACAAGATCCAAGATGACTGGTCGTGGTAAGGGAGAAAAGGGATTGGGAAAAGGAGGAGCAAAGCGTCACAGGAAAGTTCTTCGCGATAACATCCAGGGTATCACCAAGCCTGCTATCCGCCGTTTGGCGCGACGTGGTGGTGTCAAGCGTATCTCCGGCTTGATCTACGAAGAAACTCGTGGTGTGTTGAAGGTCTTCCTTGAGAACGTTATTCGCGACGCTGTCACCTACACCGAGCACGCGAAAAGGAAGACCGTGACTGCCATGGACGTCGTATACGCCCTGAAACGTCAAGGAAGAACTCTGTACGGCTTCGGTGGTTAAGCGAAGAGCGGTGGACGTTTTCACATTAAATCGGCCCTTTTCAGGGCCACAAATATTTCAAACGTTTGAGCAATTTTTGTTTGCTAAAATCCTCATTCCTCAGTATCCTTACTACACTATATTGTTTAATACCGAATAACTGGCAATGTGTACAAAGGGCCGGAATATAACATGAATTATGACTCGTGCTTTCTGGAAATTTCTCATTCATAGGGAATAACTGCTTTGATCTAATAGTTAAATTTATTTCGCACATAACATGGTCAATAATAAAAATATCAATTGATAAAACTTCCAATATTTTTATCGAAATCATTTTTTTATTTGCATTTTGTGCACTTATATATATAAAAAGTACATCGTCAAATTTAAAGACTTTAAATTTATTCTTTTAGAACAGTTATTTTATTTTAGTGCTAATATCAGAAAATGTCAACATAAAAAATATTTTTTGTTTCGCTTTGTGCATACTTAAATTTACTATTATTTTATATATACATATTTAATATATACGCAATGTTACGATTGACAGACTGCTATAAATATATTTACACAAGGGTCGATAAAATTTACATTGAACTTTTATGAAATATTACAAATTGAACAGTTAAAAAGAAAGAATGTGTGTGGACGTTTTTGAGGTTATAGAGGTTAGGAGCGAACATGAACCTATAGATAAAGCGACCGTGTAAAGTGCGGCGCGTAAAGTTGCATCTTATGTAAAAATTGTACATGTGAAGATACGATTATTGGAATTAATGATATAATATAATAAAAATATAATTTCTTAAGACTAGCACACAAGCAGTATTATAACTTTGACATGATGCTAGATTGTACGTTATTAGTATTGGAGTCAATCAAAACCTACACAAGTTATATTCATCATTTAAAAGAATGACGTGTCTTCGAGAGATCTATTTTAGATAAAGCTAAAAAATATTAATAGTTTTTAATAAAAAAGACAAAATATGAATCAATAGCTATAATCTGGATTAATAAGTTTTAAAAAAAAGTAACGAAAAACTTATACAATTTTTATTTTAAATCTTATATTGAGATCTACTTGGTTTCTTCAATAAAAAAGAAACAATTTACATTCATCATTTGTATTCAATTTCTCTGACTTCCAAGTTTTGCAATTATTAATAGATATATTATTGCATTATTTGTAAAGCAATAAAATAGATTTAAGTAAAAGATATAAACCTATACTTTACATAAATAAGTTATAAAATACATAAAATTATATTAAATTCGATCTGGACTTTCAAGATTGCTTAAATTATTATAAAAATGTAATATAAATGTAATAGAAAAAACTACATGCTAATTCAGTAAGAAAATAGTTTTCATGTGAAATATTGATATCTATAGCACAAGATATTTTTTAAATAAAACATTTAAATTGAAAATTTGAATGGGATTATTTATTATATTTATAACATTGAAACGATTTTCATTAATGTAATGTTTTAATAAAAATGGTTATTAAATAATAAAAATAAACAATTGTAAAATAGGAGAAAAATGATAAACGAAGCGAAATGATCCTCCGAATAAAGAATTGGTGGCCCTAAAAAGGGCCGATCTTTTTTGTTAATAAATTAAGCACGCTCTCCACGGATACGACGTGCCAACTGAATATCTTTAGGCATGATGGTAACTCGCTTGGCGTGAATAGCGCAGAGATTAGTGTCTTCGAATAGACCAACGAGATAAGCCTCGCTGGCCTCTTGCAACGCCATAACAGCCGAGCTTTGGAAACGAAGATCCGTTTTGAAGTCCTGGGCGATCTCACGGACGAGACGCTGGAAGGGCAGTTTGCGAATCAGCAATTCGGTACTCTTCTGGTAGCGACGAATCTCACGAAGAGCCACCGTTCCAGGCCTGTAACGATGAGGCTTCTTCACTCCACCCGTGGCAGGCGCGCTCTTACGAGCCGCTTTAGTCGCCAGTTGTTTTCGGGGAGCCTTGCCTCCGGTAGACTTGCGTGCAGTCTGCTTCGTACGAGCCATCTTAATAATTGAGCGATACAACGTTCCTCAACGGTAGTCAGTAGAAAATTGAGCGCTGCTCCGATTTTCCGCTGTTATATAGCTGCCGCGTGCGGCCGGCTCGATGGTGATTGGTCGCTGCATTAGTGGAGGGGGGAAACGAGTTTAACTGCGGCGCGCTTAGCAGACCTGTTTCTACCAGCTGTTTCTAAAGAGTATCCCTCGCATAACATGTAACGTACGAGTATGTAAAAGACATGCCTTTGTTTTCCTACCTCATTTCACACATAATAACAGCGATAAATCAATGATAAATGCAAATTTAAAAAAATTATTTCAAACTGTAACAAGACGACGAGAGCATATAAAGAAACAAGTTATGTAATATATGTTTACTTTTAACTTTCGTGTATTTTTTTCTTCTAAATAAAATCAAAATCCCAATTAAATGTTTTGATATCAATATATATATTAAAATGTTTGATGCAAGTCCTCTTTTCCCCGGACACCGTCCTCTTTTTTTAGGGCGTCCGGGGGGATTTTTCGAATGTGTCCGGGGTAATTATGAATGTCCGGGGTTTAAGAAAATTTCTAAATATTTTGCATTTTAGATTTAATGAACCACATCATATTCAATCACTTCAATTTACTGATGAAAAACCAATAGTTTTGTGCTGATTTGATTCTTTAATATATTTTATAATTATTTGTTATTTTACTGATATTTTAAAAATACCAATAACAATATAGCACGTAGGTATAGGTACAATAAAGTAGATGCCTAATGATAAAACTTCTTTTAAATTAAAAATATGTTTAATTTATTCATTTTACTCTAAGTACTATTGAAAACAAGATGTAAAATAATTATTCATTTTTTGTTTATTATAACCAATTTGCTAATCTATTCGCATTTTTGTATGCGTCCGGGGCTGCAAGCGAAATGTCCGGAGTTTTTGGCTTATAAGTTCTAGTTTTGAAAATTTTATTATGGCAATCCTAGATGCAAGACATGATTGATTTCAATTCAAGTACTTTTCAAATTGTGATTCCGTTTGGATATATCAAGTTTTGTATATATATATATATATATATATATATGAACAATAACAGTAACTTTAATGATTATTAACTGAAATGAGTAGCAAAATATTTAAGTTCTAGGAGCAAAAATTAAATATTTGACTTTCAAATTCCAAATTTCAAAGATAAATAAAGTCGTACTGTTTAATGTGATATTACAGTTAATAAACCTAACTCTTTAGTATTCATACTTGACATGAATATTGATCGTTGAGTCAATCCGTTTTATCAAATATTTGCTCATGTTTACTTATATAAGTATTAACTCTTTAACAATAAATATGATTGTAAAATACTCAACTTACGCAGACATTGAATAAGGTCTTAAAAGTAGATAGCAGAAGCAAACAGAAAATATCATTTAATGTCAAATGTCAGATGCGGAATATATGAAGTAACATTTTTTGATAATTCTGCGATAGATAAAATATTTTCAATCTAGATTAGAATGTGGATATTTCTTTGTTATAAAACGTATCAATAAAACATTATTACCTATACAGATTTATCTCAGAAAATATTTTTATTATTGAGAAACATTGAAATGTTAATATGCTTTAGTTTTTTTTTCTTAGCAAAAGTTTTACTTACCTGTTCATTGAAATTCCATTAAAACACATTACATTTAAATATATTCAGATACATAATCTATCTTGAAAATTGTGAGATGTAATGTATCTGTATCAGTTACCTAGTCATCTACAGACTTTCCAAGTCTCGACATCGAACTCGACAAACTCAACATTATGTTCAACCGTTAGACCCCGTGCCATTGTAGCGGTGAGAACGACGACGAAGGTGCCGTACGGCAAACCGGGTTCGTGCAACGACCGGTCTGTGGACCGGCCTCTTAGGGCCAATTTCACCAACCACGGTTAACTTAACCGGCTGATTATTCCATTGGAATTGACCAATCGCATTTGTCGTTAAGCAAAATTAACAGATGCAATTGGTCAATTCCAATGGAATAACCGTTCGGTTAAATTAACCGTTTTGGTGAAATTGGCCCTTAGTAATGTCACATTGTTTTGAGTAATTTAACTCACGAGACTCCTAGAGATATCGTTGCCCCCTTTAATTAAAGAGGATACGACCTTAGAGGCATAATCCCACGGATGGTAGCTTCGCACCATCGGCCGCTCGATCGAATGTCTGAACTTGCGGTTCCTCTCGTATTGAGCAGGATTACTATCGCAATGGCTATATACATATATAGTTATCAGTAGGGTAAAACTAACCTATCTCACGACGGTCTCTATGTACCATAATCAGTTAAGATAAATTGTTTATCATTAACTTTATTTTTTTTTCTCGTTTTAATCGATCAAATCTCTAAATAATAATAATAATCCACACTGCAACGTCTTCATAAAACTAAATAAAATCCTGGTCAATGTGGCAAGATTTGAATTGGCTTGTTAGCATAAATGTGATTTGCACACACATATTTTTCAAGAGACTATAAACAACTCGGATTAAGTTATTGTTCTTACAAACTGTATGTCAAGAAGTTAATATTAAATAATTACACTATAAGTATTGTTGTCGGAGAGATCATGAAACTATTTTAGACATGCACGCTAACCTATAAAACAAAAATCAATGACGTGTAGCTTTTAATATCATTTATTTTTGATGCTGTTATTCGGTCAAGTATTTAGTCACACATACACATCTATATGTGTATGTGTGATATTTGCATACGTGTCATATTTATATTTTTTTCTTTATCGCGTGCTTGTTTTTAAATATGGTCAAATAGTATGTAATGTATAAAACGTAATTGCAAATTTGCAGATGTCAAACCTAACATTTCTATTTTATACAAGTATTTCCATAAACTACAAATAACGTATAGTCTTCCGCCAGTAAATAGATAAGAAATTAAAGTAAATTATATTCGACAACAACTGGCCAAATTGATTAATTAGAAATATTCTTACTACGTAGTATTTATTTCCATAAAGCCTAATTATATAGAAACAATATAAACATGTTTTAATATAATAGTATAGTAATAAAATATAATAGTTATAGTAAGAAAGTATAACAATTATAGTAATAAAGAAAATTATACATACGTATATACTTATATTAGTTGTAAAATGATTTAATTAGTATAAAATTTCACAAAATTACAATGTAAAATCAAGAGAGCGTAGTAACGTTTCAGATAAATAAGCTAGGTAAAGACGCAATAAAGATCGCGTAATAAAATCGCGTGGAATTAGGTAGAGTACCTTAATCTTCGTTTAAAACAAATTATTCCATTTAAATTCTATGATAAAGTTCAAACTGTTTATAAATAAATATAAATCGCCACGCATTCTAGTCTGATCGAGTGTCTCCTGTATGATTACGGTTCCTTTAAAATATAGATAATATTATAAGAAATATGTGTCATTTGCACTTAGAGCGATTAATTTTTCATTGTAAATTCACCGAAAGTATAAAACACATGAAAAAATACGCTTGCAACACCTGTTTTGGAAATACCAATCTATATAATGCTGTTGCGCGCAAGGAAACTTAATCAGCGCGCTGCGGATAAGAGTCCTGGAAATATCGTTCGGACACAAATCTAACGATAAAAAATCGTTCTATGGACCTCCAGGAACAGGAATCTGAGTACATTATCGATCGTGATTTCAAGACGCAGAAGCATTCGTATCGTCTGTAGAATTGATTGCTTGGAAATATTACTAGGTTACGGCTCGCTTTTTACATTCCCTTGGTCGTACAGTTCGCGGATCAGGAGTGAATTATGATATCGAATTGCGCATCGCGTTTACAAATTTGAGGAAAAGTACCGTGCCATGACCATTTAACGTTTGTCGAATATTATTTTTCATCGATACGAGTCCCCACGGGTTGTTTCGTTATCTTGTCATACGGCTCGTTATAACAGTAGGGTTTAACAGCACGGGAGCAATCGGCGTGTTATAGAAGGCCGCCTCCGCGTATATATGATATTCCACGAAGGAATTTCACGATTATGCATATAATATTGCAACTCAATTATATCCGTGCCTCTCCCGATCGATAACGACATTTTACACTATTCCGTAAAATTGTCTGCAAATGTACTTTGTAACCGGTATTCACTTTGTGTTGCACTAACGCTTGTATTCTGCCACCCGCGAAACTTGGAATATTCAGCGCGAATCTGGTGCCTCGCTCGGGACAAACGCTTGCGGTCGGTTAGCACAGCTATCACGACGTTCTGTGAGCCGCATAAGTGCACCGTGCATTAATAATTATATTATTTATTAACTTATTTCGCGGATTGAATCGAGCCTCGCGAATGAACCGAGTGCTCGCATCGCACGGAACCGCGCAAAAGTCGACGTGGGTCGCGCGGAGGCCGGCAAAAATGCATACCAAACGAAACTAGCTACTTGCTTCTACAATTCTGAGCCGTGAACGGACGACCTTCATTGTGCAAAATATTGTTTAAACAACGAACAATTACCGGGCGCTCTTTCATTCCCGGCAGTCTGCTACCTGCAACATTGGGAGGGCCTCTCTCCATGGTCCGCGCTCACAGTACAAGTAGCGCGTCGAACAGGCAGCGTCGAAAAATAGCGTCATCTGTGAGCGTTTAGAACGAAAGTTTATATTTGTACTTCGTCTTTGAACGTCCGCAACTCTCTCGCATATCGCTATGGAGGATAAGAACGCATCTGGTAATGCCGCGGCCACGGAAAACGCAGCCGGCGGCGGGTCGCCCGCGAAGAAGACCGCGAAATCTAAAGCGAAGCCGCAGCGCCCGAAGTCAACGCATCCGCCGACTTCGGAGATGGTCACGTCTGCCATCAAGGAATTGAAGGATCGCAAGGGCTCGTCTGTCCAGGCCATCAAGAAATACATCTCCTCGACCTATAAAGTTGACGGCGAGAAATTTGCTCCCTTCATCAAGAGATACTTGAGGGCAGCAGTCACGTCCGGTGCGGTGGTGCAGACTAAGGGAAAGGGCGCCTCGGGCTCGTTCAAACTCGCTACCACCAAGCCCGTTCCAAAGAGTGGTAAGGTTAAGCGTGCTGTACAGAAACCGGCTATAGAAACCAAGAAGACTACCGAGAAAAAGGTTACGAAAAAGGCACCTGCAACGAAAAAAGCTGCCGAGATCAAGAAGACAACGGCTGAGAAGAAGTCGGCTACTGCAAAGAAGACTGCCAAGACTGCGGCAGCGAAGAAGGTTGAAGCCGCGGCGAAGCAAAAGGCCGCCGCTCAAACCAAGAACCTGTCCAAGACCAAGAAAGCTACCAAAGCCCCGGCTGCAAAAACCAAGACACCTAAACCAAAAACTACCAAGGCAACAGCTACAAAAACCGCAAAAGCAGCGAAAAAATAATTTTCTGATTTTGCTTCTGATACAAAACTGGCCCTTTTCAGGGCCCCAAATTGTCACACGATAGAACGATCTCTTCGCAATAACTTCTAAACCTTCCCTTCTTTAGCATCGCAGAGCTCACAACAGTTACACGGCCCAATTTACGCCGAAGTTATAACATTGATGTACTATTCGATCCAAAATTTCTCTTTTTGATTATAATGATTATTTAAATACGAATCTATTTTGATATTCTAAATATTTAAATCAATCTCTTTTAATATACGTATATTAGAAATTGTAGTTTAAGAATCAAAAGAGGCTCATATTTAAATGATCATTATGATTAAAAGAGGACAAATTTTGGATCGGATAGTACATCGATGTTATAACTTCAGCGTAAATCAGGCCGCGTAACTGAGCTCACACTTGAAAATATTAAATTATTTCATTTAAACATAATATTTAACGTGATTAAATATAATTAGGACAATTTCAGGAGATTTGATCTCGGTATTTTTAAAAAATTAGGTCACATCCAGATAGCACATTATTCATAATCGTTATCAATTTGAAAAGGATTCACTTTTCTAAATTCATAAATTAGCGTAATCTGTTCGAAATGAACTCAACAAGAATTCCTTTCCAATAGTATTCCTTTTATCCCTGAAAAAAGCTCGGAATTGGTGACTAAAAATGAGTTCTTTTTGAACTTTTTAGTGTTTTTAGAACAGAAATGGGGATGAAAAAAGAATTAATTTCATAATTCAGGAATTTAAAAAGAATTTCTTTTAGATTCTCTGCTATCAGAGTATTCATATGAACTATTCTATTTACATAGTTTTAAAAAGCCTTATATTAATTTAACTGAAGTTGATATAATTTTTCATTGTCTGTAAACGGGTAGTTTCACCGAACAATGTTTTTTTCTCGCGTTACGTATAAAACAATTTCATTCCTTTTTAATCGTCGCAGAGTAAAAGAGCTAATTATAAGAGGCGCGGCTGTCTTCAAAGAATTACATGTTTGAAATTCCGACTAGAAAAATCTCGGGATTTCTGGGATCAGATTAGATCTTGCTTAAACGTACACATTAAAGTAACAGGATTAGCAAATGCTTCTATGATGGTGAAGCTAAAGTATTTTCTACAAATGAAAATTATAAAGAAAAAACGTCACGCAACATGCAGTCTAGCACTTTTCTCAGAAGACAGTAAGAATATAGCGAATAGCTTCTCCAGATTTATTTATCGAATCCGAAGGATTGAATACGATAGAATTTTTAACATATAGAATTTCTTTTATCTAGAAGAGCTAGATCAGTACTGTCCAAGATTTGTAATTCTGGGCATTAGTTTGCGTTTACGCCGCCTATTGCTTTCCTTTTTCTATCTCTATTAAGAAAAAGAAAGGCAATAGGCGTAAACCTGCGTGAACGTCAACAAACTTGAAAAAATCAATAGCCAGATTTACAAATTTTTGACAGTACTAAGTTAAATTAAGGTGAAAGCTCGGATAATCATGCAAATATTTACATTATTTTTCACGTTAGTTTGTACCCATTTTTCTCTTTTCTTATGATACCAAAGATTGAACTTCTATTGTACGTTCTAAAAACATGCATGGAGAAATTATTTGATCGCCATTTAAGATTACGTGGCCCTTTGTATAGATAGTTTAGGTTAGCTGACTCGAATATCGAGATCTTCCCGATTAAGCGGAAAGTTGTTATCTTCGTGGATTAGAGATAATATCCGCGATATAGACGCAAAACTTCAGTTAAACCTAACCTAGACCACGTTGCAGCTGGATCGTACAATAGCTTATATTAATTAGTATGTCGCGTTTCTTCTCATTTCGTTCAGCCACGTTTCCGAAAAATTTCGCGTTTCAGAAAATTTGGCGGACAACGCTGTAATACCATGTACAGACAACTAAATAATATCTTCATAAATTGAAATAGCCTTTGAAATATATTTGGTATTCAGCATTTCTAAAATCGAGCTGTATATGTGTGTACTGTGTAGGGTGCTTCGTGGTTAAATATCTCATCAACATGTCGGTAAAATCGTTCTTTATTTATATTAACAGTCAGTTAATATAATATATGTATAAAATTAGAGATAAAAGATACAAAGTTATATAAAGAAAAAATATATTTAATCAGATTCGAGTTGGCATAAACGCGAATAATGCCAACATTCATAAAGTTTCAAGATATCTTCGAATAATAAGCTTATTGTTTATTCTGACAGATGACGCAGTGTTGCGCGCTGACATCGTCATTGTAATTTACAAATTCTCCGCATACAAAACAGTGCGCTGCCAGAGAGAAGCCGCAGAAACGATTGCATTCGGAATGATAGTCATTTGTCCTATTCTTGTCTTTGTCATTTTCTTGTAGTTTTCTTATCTTTGTCCTTTATTTTTCGGAATCATTCCAAATGGAATTATTTCCGAATAGATTCATAATACGTGCCCTGATTCCGGACTTTTTCGTGGGACCGTTGAAATCCTCGTACACTACCGCCACCAACGTCCATTTTAGCATTTATGAAAAAACTACCTTGCATCGCATACTTCTACTTGCAGTCGGGATAACTTTATCGACAGATAACAATGGACCGACCGGAGAGCATCTGCAAGAATAATCAAAACAGATGATACGACATATTTAATAAGCATTTATTATATTGTAGGCATTTAAAAGAAAGAGGTTCAAATTTATTTAAATCAGAGACCCAAAGAGAACGGAAAAGTCAAAATATTGTCAATTTGACATCATATTGACCAAATTTATGTCATTTTTTTGGTCATGATTGAAATCTCGATCTAAAAATCAAAAAGACAATAAAAAAGGAGTGAATATAAAGTCATTTTTAAGTCATCTGAGATCGAGATTTCAATTATGACCAAAAAATGACA
>NJRP01000037.1:564895-618889 GCA_003063835.1 Aphaenogaster floridana | reverse complement strand
CCTGTCGCTTCGATAATCTCTGTTCATGAAAATCGTATTGGTCTCAATTTCCATTGGATACATACATTCTCACGATAGACTTGGAGTAAGTAAAAGATAATTTGACGCAAGCGTTTAATAGTCGATAATAAGAGTGTTACGTCGTATCTACAACCGTCATCTCTATAAACGTCGTTCTTTACGCGAAGGATTTTACAATGTGACAATGTTTTATTATTTTTTTGTTGAATTCGATCGTATAATGAATAATATATAATAATTAATAGATAATATAATGACGAGTACAAAGTATCAATATAGTAATTTGTACAAGAGGTACTTTCACTTACTTTTTCATATAATTGTTATCGGGAAGAAACGTATTATCAGATGGACGAAATATATGCGCACGATTACTTGCCGAAACCTTTAATAGAAGCTCCAGTTTAAGAAGGTAGCGCGTTTATATAATTCGCAATTAACTGGACCGGCATAAAGCGCAAACCGCTTATCTTGTTACGCTTGATCATTGACATTACATCGCACTTAGATTGCGTTACACGATGACGTCGCGTTGAATGCTAGTATTATATAGCTCTTATGCAATTGCGAAAATTTCACTTTTCTCGATGCAATATGTCTGGTGCATGCGAGCGACCATGCTTCTCGCGATATTACGTGTATGTGCGTCGCGGAGATTGCAATCATTTTGCATCGAACGTTTTCCCATTCTCCTTCTCTCTTCTTCTTGTTCTTGCTCTTCTTCTTCTCCTTCTCTCTTTCTTTCTCTTTCTCAACGTAGTTCTATCTTTTTTGATGTCGCATTGCTTCACGAGCTTGCCCAACAATCCTGTTACGAGATGAATCTCTCTCTAGTATCTTTGATACAAGGACAATTGCGTACTTTCGAAAGAATGAGTAAAGAAAAGAGAAAGGGAGAGAGAAAGAGAGAAAGAAAAAGGAGCCATAATTTCTAAAAGGGAAGAGCAGATCTCTCTCATAAATTCGCGTGATATCGTTAAATTTATCACGAACGGTTATACAATGGTTTTTTTAAAGACATCAATCTCATAAACATTGTCAATTCATTTACTTAATTTCGTTTTTTTTTTAATTGACATTAAAGACAAGTAAAATAAAGAAAAATACTATTAGATTCTTACTATTACTTGTTTAAAAAAGAGTTTAGGACAATTTACAGAATTATTTTTAATGCTTCATCGAATGACTTTATAGCACCATTATGCAATTATTAGGAGTAACCTGCGAAATTCTTGCATAATTAGCAATTGAAGTAGTGCACTTAAGATTGACGTAACAACTGGCCCATCATTTTTTGCTATGTTTAGTTAGATAACTCGGCAACGTGTGCGGTAATGTACCTTGTAATTTGCCTTACAAATGTACACTGGCACAGTTTTAATTAATTGCTACCTCAGTAATACGAAAACACTTCGACATTAATTACGTAACATGACAACCGTAAATTATATGTTTTCGTTCGAATTAACATACGCAGATGTTAGCGATGATAGATAACGTTTCCAAGTGCAGTGTTAAATTACTTTCTGCTTTCTTCGTATTAAGTTCTTTTAAACTCTTAACCATTCTTTACGAGATCTTATATTAAGGAAGAGAGGGCGCAGAGTACACTCTTGAAAAGATTTTTCTTTGCTTTCAGCGCATCCCTCGGAATGTACCGACGATGAGAGACCGAGCATGATCGGGGAGTGTTTTACCTTCGTAAAACCGGATAGCTCGGAACGCTCACGAGTGCCTCGCTCCCACTCGTGTGTTTTTATGCTCGTGTGCTCGACCTCTTGACCGGCGGAGGATCATAATGCTAGAGCCGGTTCTGGGAACGTTGTCGATCTGGTGGTTGGTGGTATACGCCAACATCTTGCTGCTGCTGTCACCGTTGGTGCTGCTGATGATCGTCTTCCTACCGAATTTCCCGATCTTGCTGCTGCGGCGAATCTGTTACATACCGATCGAGTCGATCTGACCGAAACTAAATCGTCGATCGATTTATCGATCGGCGATTTGTCGGATATCACGTTAGGTGTGCGATGCGGCTGATGTTAAGGGGCCCATTCACTAGTCGATACTGAAGCAACCGGATTGAGCAATCTCGTTGCTTTCAATAAAATTTCCCAAATATCTTCTACTCAATGGGCAAACGCAATCATATTGCAAGCGATATTTGGATCGCCTGAGCAATATTTTGATTGACGGTCTGTCCTGTGAAGCCGATCGCATTCGCCGGCAATCTGAAGCAGATTGCACAGTTGTCGCTTGGTAAATGGACGAATGCGACCGGATCGCCTGACTTGCTGGATGTGCGCATGCGCGTATCACTTTGAACTGATGGAAAAGACGAGAAAAGATTGCTTGTATGTCGCCTAGTGAATGGAGAGCTAGGAGAGCAACCGAATCTCCAAGCAATTTCAGAGCAATTACATTGCTCGACCCGGTTGCTTCAGCATCGCCTAGTAAATGGGCCCCTTTACGTTGCTTCGTCGCGGCGCGAAGTCGAAACAATTTATAACGTAGCGTGTATATAGCAACATTGCGTGTCACTCGAGAATAATCCAAATGAATGCTCGAGCAATCGCGAACTTTGGCGGTTTTGGTTGAGATTTCAGTTGCTCAGTAGTTTTAAGTATTTATGCGCTCTGGATTGTTACAATTTATAATGGCAATGTGTTTATATCCGCGTTACGGTGCTGCGAGTGCGGACCAAGCTGAAAGCTTGGTTTTGCTGTCGCAGTCATCAGATGTATTGACATAGGCGTGTACCACGAAGCGACCAATCGCGCGTACGTCAAACAAAGAATAATGCGAGGCGTCACGATTACGCGAGAGACTCGCGTGCTTGCGCTTCCACGCGTGTGTACGCTGATGTTCAAGCGCGTTGACTTACCGAGCTATGCACGATGTTGAATTCCAACGAGACGCTCTTCTTGCTCTACGTGCCGTGCGCGAGAGCGTATATGGAATTTTGGACGTTACGACGCGATTTACATAAAAATTCTTTCGCAAGCATCCTTACCAGCATTTTGTCATTCGCGTACTTGTATGTTAGTAACTACAACGGTAAACACGTAACTGGACGCGTTTATCAAACGAGAGAAATCAGAATTGTGGAATATGCGTGCGTATATCCGCTCGAAAGTTACCTAAGAGAAACTAAATTTCGCTCAGAAATAATATAATTCGTTGATAACGATCGCGCTTGGATAATTATTGTAGAAGTTGTGTTGTACAAAGTTGCGGTATTAATGACAACATTGCGTAATAAATTGGCATCACGCGCTGTGCAAAAGGAGACACGATTATTGTGCGTTTTTAAACATTGCTGTATACCTTTTGTCGCATACATTTCCGTATGTATCGCTTTCAAGGACAAGTACACGTAGCAACTATCATAATAAGAAGTCCGTAATAAGAAGGCAAATTGAGATACGAGACGCCAAGGTGAACTACTTTGTGCGACGGACGGTATCGATGCGTTATTATCGGGTTATTTGCGAACTTGTAACTGGCAGCGCTGGAAAGGCGGATGATTAGTACGTGCCACTTTGTTGTCTGATTGAATACCTTGCAGATAACAGCTCGGGAAAGTAAAACTCAGTATTTGTTACTATGTCAGAAATAATTGATGGTCTATGTACATATTGAAATATAAAGTTCTTATTTTTTTACTGCGTAAACTTGATCGTAAATCTATAGCGATACGCGTACCAGCGATAATAGTGATAAAAAAAACCTGGAAGATGTTACATATAATTAAAATATAAATCAAAGTTCTGTCTCGTCTTTTCCACATAGTCCGTCATAGTGGAAGAATCTGGATTAAAGATATTAGATAACGTTTGACACAATTATGCAAGAATGGCGTGTTTCTTCTATTTGAGCACCGAGTCATCCGGACGTATATGCGGTCTCAAAAGCGGCTTCCCTGAAGACGTGCGTGTCCTCCCAGGAATCGTTCGCTCGTACGCTGCACTCGATCGTATCGGCGAAGGAGGCGTATCACAAACGGCTGTCCTTCTACAGTTCTACCGGTGATATAGGCTGGTCCGAAGTTGGACATTATAGTAGCGATCGGAGAGTACTTTCGCCGAGAGTCGCCCGTAGTGGGGGAGGCGGGACTTGAACCCTGGAACCCCATGGGCCATATATACTACGAGCCCATGCAGCGCTCTTACTACTTGTGGTGTCAGCTTCTCGCAGATTCCCCGCTGTACAGGAAACGCGCAGGAGAGAGAAGCTGATAAGCGCGACGCGAAGGTGAGTACACGAAGCGGGTAAACCGCGCCGCTCCGCTAACCATAACTTCGATAGGACCGAAGATGAGCCGATTCGACAAGGTGAACGTGACCGTGAGGTCTATCGGAGGTAGGAAGTGATACGTGCAAATGACACCGTGAAGCCGCGAATGCTGATGAGGTGATTCATTGGTGCAATGCCATGCGTCTTCCGCGATCTCGCTTGTCCGCTGACAGGCTCACCACGTCGTGAAACCGACACAGGCTTTAGTCATGCCTTTCAACCCTTTCTGCCTGACGTATATTTCCTGTTGACTATATATGGCGGCTAAAGAGTATTCTTCGTTATTATTGGTCCAATATGTGTCTTCAATATAACAGAATACAAATCTGCATAGGTGCCTCGCAAAATATTTTTCTCGTAATAAAGGCAGAGAAACTGAAAGTTCGGTGTGTCGGTTCTTTACTTTAATTTTGCCGTTTAATTGCATTTTATACTAAAAATTATTTTTTCTTTATTATCGATAACAGATGTAAGATTGTAATGTAACGAGATTGAGATTAACGCTTGTTCAGATTCAGATATAATATCATTTGGCATACACACCGTGGCTTCGTAACGCTTCGTCGGCTATATCACTCTGGGAGCTTGAACTTCAAACACGATAGGAATTCAGACGCGATAATTCAATCTCGAGTACACGCCTATGAGCACGGCGGGGATAACATTCCATGCACGTGTCTTTCGGATCGTTTGTATGCGGCGTTTTGCGCGTTCAATCGCGAGGCACTTGCGCCACCGGTGTCGGTTACTTTTCCAGAAACAATAATGGTGTCGGCTATTTCCACAGAAACACTCCCATCTTCTCTCGGCACTGTTATCTATTTCGCATATTTTCAATCCTTGTTAGAAAGAAGAATATACACTATAAATTATAATAATTGCATAAAATATATTTATCACGTAGAATTTTTCTGTAGCTATTTTTATAAGTAAAGTGAAA
Source organism: Aphaenogaster floridana (assembly GCA_003063835.1). Taxonomy (NCBI): domain Eukaryota; kingdom Metazoa; phylum Arthropoda; class Insecta; order Hymenoptera; family Formicidae; genus Aphaenogaster; species Aphaenogaster floridana. Next base: position 613,635 of record NJRP01000037.1, on the reverse strand, counting down.
TCCTTATTACGGACTCAGTGCCGATGCTGAAGTAATTTTACTACGACTAATGGGAGTATTTCTTCTTTTAGATGAAGCTGCTGATCTTGTGCTTGTTGACTACCGCCGCGTTTGCCGCGCCGGGTCTCCTCAAGGTACCGAAGGTGTACAATGCCGTGATCACGAGCAATCAAAATCTGTCGCCGTCGCGAGCGTTCCCTGTGATACAACCGGTCATCCATCGAACCGCCGTCGGCTACGTGCCGCCGTTCTATTACACGCAGATAGCGCCTCACTTCGCCGAGCCGGAAGTGGTGCATTATCCGCTGCTCGCCGCCGACGGTAAGGCGGCCGTAGCCGGGAACGATCAAGCGCTGGCCTCCTCTTCAACGTCCCGTCTAGCCGAGTCGACGAGCTTTGGTGTCGCGAAAGAGCGCGAAAGCGCGACCACCACCGATCGCGCGAAGGAAAATGATCCAAAGAACAGTGATACGAGGAACTCCGCGAAGAAGAACGAGCAGGTGCCGTTGAGTTTCTACCCGAACTATCATTCCCTCTACTACGAGCCGTACATCTACACGTACAACGGCTACAATCCGCATCTCGTGCCCGGCACTTATTACGTCGATTATCAGCCTTACGAATCCTTGGAACCGATCCCGGCTACCACGCCGAAGAACGCCGATTCTGGCCACCTGTTACCGAGCTTCCACGACGAGAAGAGAATCCGTACGAAGAGCGACAGAGAAAAAATACCGGACGTACCGCCGCCACCTCTTCCGACCTCCATACCGAAGAGATCTTGAGCCTTGCAAGATGGAAGTATTTCGAATTGAATCGTGATAAACAGGTGAAGAAAGAGAAGCTTCGCGAATTTTTTTATGAGCGTCGCAAGCACAGATAGGTATATCGACAAATCAAAATCTTGTGTTTCCTTCTCCTATCTCTTTAATTTTTGTAAGAAGATAAAGGCCTTCGTTGTTACACGTTGAAGAATAATCAATGCTCGTTGGGGCGCTGGCGCAGCTGTGCAATCAATTGGCATTTACTACATTGGTCACGCCATTATATTGAACTTTGACTGCAATTGCTTGAGTATATAATCTCCAATCTACATGACGATGCAGATGTTCGACAAAGTTGAAGAGTTCTATCTATATTAATGCTACGTTCTGTAATATTGAACCAAAATCTACTAGTAATGAACCAAAAGAACAAGGCACAGATTATTTTTGTAATTTGCGCGGGCATCTTTCATGGGGAGAATTTTGAATTCTTTGTGATGTGTTTTACGTATGTGTTAGTTGGTACCTCAAGATTATTTGCTTAATATAAAGTAATGGCTAAACAAACGATGCCACAATATATCAATATATTTATAAAAACATTACTTAATTTTTTATATTAAAGATTTTTTATACGTGCGTGACGTAGTGTTACTTGGCTCATTAATTTTCACACGTTACCTTGATCAGTCTACGTTATCGCAAACCTGACTAGTTTTCTTGATGCCCCAGACTTTTATTATGTAGGAAAATCCCTCGTTCTTGTAACCCTTTAGCTTGAGTTTCGCGTATTCGTAACCACGTCCGCCGGAATCCAACGTGACTGTCGCTCTGGTTTCGTTATATCGCAACGTCTCTACGCAAGTGATGCAGATGGGACCTTGAATGATCACCTCAAATAGAGCGTCAAGATTCGAGGGACCTGTTAATCCTAGAAGCAAGTTGTGTTGATACACGATCATTCCCTCGCACCTTCCCCATCGTAGATTGCCTTTGGTGTTATCCTAGAAAATAAAACGCGCAATCTAAACACGACGCATAATATACTATATATTACGTTGAGACATCATACGCGAAAAAGTGCTAAAATTAAAACGTTAGAAATTCGTACGAATGTAATAGTAGTATTATTAACGCACGTTATCTGTCGAACTGTCATCGCAATCCTCGTTGTTCTGATCTGTCCCGCGGGTGCAATTTTTAGCGTGCTTGGGTCGCGTTTTCGGCGCGAAAGTACCAGTCGAGGACAAATTCGTGCACGGCGTGGGTGTGACGAACAAATCCAACACGTTTCTTTCGACGTTACCGCTGATTCTCGTTTGAGACAAATCCCCGTTGGATTTGAAGCCGAGATTGGTTTCTGGGACGACGTTTCGTCGACTGTCCAGTTCGGTCGGTATCCTGTTGTACCGCGATTCATTGCTGTATATCGGATCGATCTTTGTGGATGGATGACGAAAAGTCGCGCTCGAGTCCTTACCAGGGTACACATGCCCGAGTTTGAACAGGGTAGCGTTGCTCATCGCCGGATGATGCTGCGACACGTCATTGTGTTCCGCTCGCGGAATAACGCTCGTTCGATTAGCGTATCGCGCGTTTATCTCACGCTGCCGAGCATAATATCTTTCCATGACGGCTTGCCGCTGCGCGTAATAATCACTGTCGTGTCTTCGCGAAGAATCATCAGCAGTGAGACTTCTTCTCGTTCTGCCCGCTTCGCTTAAAGGTTTCGAAAGATCCCTTCTATTCTTGTCGAATCTGTATAGCGGGACTCTCGTGAAATTCCCTTTATTCCTCGACACTTGACTTGCGTTGCCGCCGTGATCAATCATCGTATGATCGCTTGCATTCGATAAATGTAATTCCGGAAATGCAGAGTCCCTTTTGTATCTGTTCGCATGTCCCATATTTTTTCTCAGTACGAAATGCTCATATTTCTTCGGATGCACGACGTAACGCAACGATTGCTCGTCCGAGAGGAAATTGTCTTCCTCAGATATCGCCTCGTTAACGTCGAGTTTAAACTTATCGTGCGCATTTCTGCAATTGCCATTAGTGCAACCGCCCGACGTACGCGTGGGACCATCGTCGTCATATTTGTGCATCACTTTTATGATCACCGGTCCGACCCTGGACTGTTGATACGAGGTCCTCGTCGTGGGCCTCTTTCGTGGTTTTCGTAGCTTTACAGATTCCGAGAATGATACGCTCGCGAGAAGAACGAGCATCGCGATCGCCCATAACGTCGTTCCATGGCGAACAATCATTTTCGTGACGTCGATGTCGACGTGCGCGTTCCAAGGAAATCGATGTACTGATGGACTCGAAGACTTCTCATCATCTTTGACCCCGTTTTATCTTCTCGGGGTAAGCGACCTCGATGTTTTTTTGCAACAACGATCGATTTATCGTCGCAAAGTTATTCCGTCTTTCCTGTTCTTTGTAAGGCAATATCAAATCAGTTGAATTCTGTCGATTTAATAAATAGCTCTTCCGATACTACGCGCGATGAGAAATCGATGAATGTCTGTTAATAAATTTATAAATCACTTTAACACGGAAAGAACGGTTTTGCTGAAGTATCTAAAAATTTATCCAGATACAGATCTGAAAAGAATTATGTTGGACCATCCAAAATAATTATGTAGAACGTTCAAGCATAATGACAATGTTGCAAAAAGTTTTGACATCCTAGCAAACAGCTTGAGTGTTCTACACAATTATTTTGAATGGTCCAATATAATTATTTTTTGATCTGTACACGGAAAATAAATTTTTCGCTACCATAGCTAATCATGATTTGCTAAACTTTGTTTGTTGTCGTGACTATAAATTTCTAAACTACAGCAAACAGTTTTGCACCGACAGCAATAAAATAGGTATCACAGCAAACCGTTTTGCACCGACAGCAATAAAATAGATATCACAGCTAAGATGTTAGCTGTATATACCATATATAACAACTGAAATTAGCTACCACACGCAGTTTTTAGCTGCGGCAGCTACTTTTTTTTTCGTGTATCTGATTAAATTTTTAGATACTTCAGCAAAACCGTTCTTTCTGTGAACCAATTTTCAAATGGCGATTCGAAACGTAGGAAGATAAATAAAGTGAAACGTATCAAAATTTTATTTTTTTATTACAAATATCGCATCTTCTTCTTACATACGAAGTGTAACAATGCATTATTCTCTTTCAATAAAAATTTGGTCAAAAAGAAGTTTTTAATGCATCTTGGATATAGCGTAACATAACATAAATATGTATAAAAGTAACATAAAAGAAGCAAACGTTTATCGTATTATAACTTTCCATGCTATGTTGTGTACGTGACGAGGAAAATTATCTCATATCGCTTCCACAGTTATGGAATCGTTATTCTCGCTATTTTCCGGTTTTTTTGTCTCTGTGTCCGGATCGACTTTCGTATCTAACGTCTCGATGCCGTCGTAATCATTTTCGTCGAAAGATTGTTCTGTCGATGTCGGCGGGAGTACCGGAGAAATTCCCGGATGCGATGGTGTCAACACAGGATAGACCTGAAATAATACAAATTACTATATCCATTCGTATATGTAACTATGGTATATGGCTCGAATGGTCTTTTTGAAATGACATAATTACCGGATTTAACGGAATCCGGATGTCATAAATTGGTGTTCCATAATAGAAGTTGTAAGTAGGAACGTGAGAAACTTCTGGTTTGCCGCTAACGTGAAGAGTGCTCGCTACTCCTCCCGCATTCGAGTAAACCTAAAAAGATGCATAACGTTACAGATGATGTTCACGCGTAGCTGTCGGATATTTTACGATGTCTGCAATACATTGTAAACGTAATAGGGAGAATGCGTATTTTGATACGTGGCAAAGTATTGTGGCTGTGCGCCGATTCCGAGCGTGGAGTGCAGATAATTAGTGCCGACTAAAGTCGACCATAATGGTTTCGATACTGCCGTTCCAACCGCCACCGCGAAGAAAACCGCAAACGATGATAAACCCTGCAAAAAAGATTAAAAATTGAGAAACACGTCGTTCACATAGCAATTTGGATTTTATGTTTAAATAGAAGAAGAGCGCGATAAACATTGAAACAGAATTAGGAGTGCTTCTGTATTCGTAGTTTTCTTAACTGGTTGATATCACCAGGGTATATATGCTTGTTTATCGTTTCTCGAAAGCATAGACGAGGAATATGCGTAACAACTTTTTGAAATGATGTTTCCGACGATGCCCGTCGAATTTCGTGTGTTGCATGCGAATGATCACCGAGTTGCAAACGAGATGAAATTACCTTCCGCGAAAACGTCGTGACGTCAGCGCCGTACGTATGATAACAATCTATTAATATATCCCGCGGTGTTTCGATCTATTTGTATTTTCTCGCGTTATCTGTACAGTGCGAATAGAGCAATTTTTATGATGATTTTTCAATAAGAATTGATCAAGAAATCTTCAAAGTGAAATGAAGTTTATATTTTAAAGCAGGAGCGCAACAAATAACTGACAATCTTCAAAGTATGACTTTGGAAAAAATGGATAGAAACATGCAATTCCGTCTCTATCATTTTATTCATAGAATTTTTGCTCTAGAAAACATGCAAATAAATAAACAGCGTAACAATGACAGTTTCATGAGCAATGAATCACCGGCAGACTCACCCGCATCGCTTGTCCTCGCAGGTTGCCGATAGTCTCAGATCGTATCCGCACTAACTTGAATTTCAGCCCTACCTGCGATTTATATATTCCCGGCCTGAAGAGCAAAGCCCCACCCCGTCGAACATCATCTGTGGCTTTTTTTGCTCCTACGAACGTTTACTCGTCGACGTTGTGTCGTCTCCTCTACCGATCGCATGAGCAACGCACGTAAAATACGGCGTACTACTATCCTTTCTTTTTCTTTTTTTTTTTAAACGCGGAACTCGTAGCGCAATTCACAGACGAAAGCCGGCGAGGAGCGGCCTCGGTATCGGTTTCAGTATCGGCTTCAGGGCTTCAGGGATGATCGAAACCGGCATTTTTCCAACAGTTGAACTACATATATCGCCGTTTGCTGATATCCTTGATTCTTTCACGATTAATATATGCGCTGTAATGTAGGAGAGATTTAAGGATATTCTCATGTATCTGTTTCCGCCTTTCGATTCCCGATTTTTTCGAGAAGAAAATGTCTCAAGGGATCACGATCGGGACGGCGACGTACTTATAGCCGGAGCAGGAAGGATTCGCAATGACTATCTTACATACTCGTCCTATCATTCTACTTCTATGTGCGCTCGGCACGGTGAGACGCGAAACTCGTAAACGTAAAATTTCGCGAGAGAATGGATCGCGCGAGATTGCAGCGGTCAATAAAGTCCGCCGCGTATTGATCGCTGTGTAACCCTAAACGTCCTTCCCGCATGATTTGCGAAGGACGACGAAGGGGAAGTCGATGTGCGCGCGAACGAAGTACCGGATAGCGTGAGTACTTCGGATAGGTTTGAACGTTGAAATGCATGGTCGCGTGAACCGGTTAAGATCGGCACGATCTTGCGCTTAGGTCATGAATAAGAGGCGTGGTCGGACCGGCTGTCCGTCCTGCGGACGAAGTCGGATTTGAATTTCTAATGGCTCTGGTCGATCCGTGTTCTGTGCAGCGTCCTTTTTATTGGCCTCGCGCCTCGATCCGACAGTTATTAGTGCTGTAACGTAAACGAAAACGTATGACTTTCAAGCCGCGTGGGTGTATCGCCGCCGAACAACGGTCACCTTGATGACGGTTTGGCGGCTGAACTTTAGCGACATTATAATTCGACGTTTATACCAACCGTCGTTGATCAGATAAGCGTATAATGCTCGCTAAATGACGTTAAGATGCAATTTCGTCGATGCATACATCGGCCGTCCTGATGAGAACTGCTGATAACGCCAGGAGTCCCGGGGAGAACAGGTGAAAATTTAGCAATAGTGCAATCTGACGCACATGATAAATCGCTGTCGATCAGAAAAATGGATAATGAATACTAAATGAACGCGTGATTAATCTAATCGAACGTTTCTTCTTCTTCTTCTTCTTTGACGGTTCCACGTACGTGATTTAAATGTGACACATTCGTGAATATTTTTTATCTGTCGCGAAAAATGAAGTTTTACGATATTTTGCTCTTGAGAACGTATCTGCAATTTTTTATTTTTTAGATGCACCTAACTAATAATTTTTATGAACACTTCGAAATTCTTAACCATCAATGATAATAATTCATGTCATTGTCACGAATGTCAGATACACTGTGACTAAACGTTTTACGTTCTATATAAAATTTAAGATTTCAATTTTATTTTATTTTCATTTTGTGCGAGTTGGAAAGTATCTGTTTTATAACTGAATAACGCAGTGCTGGGTTTAGTTTATTAATGATTTTGTAAGTTTCCTCATTGTCACCGAGTAAGGTTAACAGCGTTACGAGCAAGGAATCTGCAAGAGGTGGCTTCGCTTCGAGGGACTGTAATTTACATGGTAATTTACATACATACACCACTTAATATTCTTTTTCCTCATATAAGACTAACAATTATCGCGTAACGTTGTACCTCATTTACGGTGAAGTAGGTTATTAATGCCACGACCAGCGTAATTATACCATGTGAAATCATCATAAGATTAACAAGATCTTCGTGTTGTTGCATGCTGCGAATTCGAAAGCATGCGCCTCAAAGGATAGACTAGTCTGGCGAGAAAAGAGCGTGGACCAGTTTGACCGGAGCGCCCTTTCGGCAATCGATAGGGAAGCCTCGTGAGAGGTCGACCGCGCTCGTGGAACTTCGCACGTCCGCTAATCAATCCGCAGGATTGCATTCGCGTTCATCAACAAGTGAGCCTTGTACACCTAAACCAGCCTAGTTCGTCGATTCCGTTCAGCACTGGTATGCCAGTCGTCGTTCGACCCCGAGGTCGCGTAACGTCAGTGTTGGCCAGGCGATCGTCCACTACGATGTCCCCGCCGGAGATGAAGCCTTGAGAAGTGGATAAGACCGGGCTGCATTCCCCGCTGGACTATGGCTGCTTTTCTCAACGCCTTCCTCCTTCGGCTCGATTCTTAACTCCATTCTTCTCGACGCATCTCGTGCCGACTCGTTTAATCAGTAAACTTCATGAATCGTGTCGCGTCGTTCCGTTAATGACGCACAGTGTGTCGTTTCGTGTGCAGCTTCAACGTCTTCATGCCGACCAACGTGCCGCACGTGAATAAACATGCGCCAATGTGACAGCCGCACGCGAATATCGCACCGCCAACTCCGTTTCCTCGCTGATTTTACCTAGCAATTAAGTGAATAATTCAAGTCTTTTTTCCGGCGTGACGTCCTAATTGCACTGAACAATTTCACGCGTTTTGAAGGAAAATTTTTCGCTGCAAACCGATTCTCTGATCGATTGTTGAATTTGACATGTTCAAAAAATCAAGAATCTAAGCCTACGAGAGATGCTAGGCAGATTTTTTCAATTCATTTGCTGTCAGCTATAAATTCTTCTTTGTTTGACAATGAAAATCTGCGAATAGCAGTATCAGCTCATTTTTCATGCTATTCTCGTTACTGAAATGAGATGATCTTTCGCTGATTTCTTAAAAAGCTCCGTTCGAAAAAAGTTCTCCAAGCAAATCTGCCTCAAGCAGTTCGTGTATATTTTAGAAAATTTCGATGTTACTTCATCGAATATAATATTCAACCAGATGAAATTTTGCAACTTTGTGTTCACCTGCTCGCCGTAACTCATTTCAACGTCTTTTCGCATTCTAGCGGAACCGATGACGTTATGGAAGACTGGTACTGCCGCGGAAGTATTTTTCGTTTTGGCAAACCGAATGCGATTCCGCGATCTTTGATAGCGCTTGGTAAATAAACAGCAATTATTTCGCGCTAGATCCTCACGCTGTGAAAGATGCGGAGAGAGATTTCAGAGTCCCAGATGTTTCGCGCTCTGCCAGTTTCTCTATTTCGAAAATTATATGATTCCGGAAATACGCATTCACCTTTCCTCACGTTCCAAGAATCAGATCCAACGTAAAAACATTCGGCAAATACTCTAAATAGAAAAAAATCTCATCTGATCGCGAGAAATACAAGCATCCCAGGTAGCAAGGTGACATGGGATCTGTTCTTTATAGCTGAACTGGCTGCACTAGTTTAGAATTTACCTTTTTTACTCCACATTGGAAGGAAAAAGATAAACTCTGAACTAGTGCAGCCAGTTCAGCTATAAAGAACAGACCTATTATTTGTCGTCATTTTGACGTCAAAATGTCGTCAAGGATGTCATTTTGACGTTAAAATGACGATAAATAACGTCAGCTTGTTACCTGGGATGTTCCTTTTGTTTGATAAACAGCAGCGCTTTGGGTTCCTACAGAAAGAGGTAGAAAGAGTTCGCACTCTCCTGGTCTCGAGACTTTGGCGATGCATCGCGGCGCATCGGTCGATGACGCCAGGGTGCTGGAGGACGCGAGGGTGCTATTCGCTGGGATGAGAGAAAGGGGGCGCGATTTTCGGGAAGCGGCCGTCGCTAAAAATAGACGCGCCTCGTGTGTGTGCGCGCGCGGTATGCATTTAAACATAGTTTTGGCAGGCAGAAACGTCAAATCGCCGCGGAGTGGCGAAGCGCGAGGATCGCTTCGCGAATTTCGCGCGGAAGAGAGATCTCTTCCGCGCTCGCCGTGATCTCACGTCTCGCCATCAACGGGCACGACCGTCGCGTCGAGAAGAACAGTTCACAGCAGACGTCTGTCACTTTGGAAAAATCGCGACAATTTTTATTCTCGAAAACCCTTTCCTTGAGCAGTCAGGCTTATCGAAATTCCGCTTTTGACAGAGGCAAATAGATGGAGGAAGAGATATGAGAGGTGCACCGGCGAAGCACGACAAGGAGAATCGACGGCCGATGGCGGCGACCATGCACGCGGTCGACGAGAACGCGGTCGACGTTCAGCAGGAAGAGTAAAGAGCCTAGAAGACAGAATCGTGTTTCTGTGTGTATGTGTGTACGTGCGTGCTCGCCATCTCTGTCGCGGTTTCCGGTCGACAGTCGTACTTACCGGTCGCGTACGCCCGGTATGCGGTCTTTATTTCGATATGCTTTTCTGACGATCGCTGTATTTACACGGCGAGGCCGAAGACTTTCATTTTTCTCCCCAATATCGACGGTAGTTGCTAAAATAGACCTGTTTTACCAAAATTTAAAAAAATTTTTAAAAATTTAATGTCCCCACTTGTAACGCGATCAGTGGTGGATAACTTCATTTATTGTAACTATAAAGTGTCTGATTACACTTCCTTAATAGTTTGAGTACCTTAAGCCGCTTTACAACAAAATTTCGTGCAAATCGGTAATAAATCCAGACGAAAGATAATCTGGCCTCGCACGTATATTCGCGTGTGCGCGCTGAATTTATCTCATTCGATATTTCTTTTTTTTCTGTTTATCGAGACTGCATCGATCCGATGTATACCATTGACATCGCGGTTCGTTATACGCTTGGATTACTAAGTTTTTATATGTTGATTAAACATACGGCATTATCGGCCGCGAAACGTGTACATTAATTATTGTTCCGCTCGAAGATATCGGGTGTGTCTTCATGAAAGGAACCTACAAAGTTACACGATGTTCATTAATTATCCCGATTAATAAATCGAAGACGAGGAAATTTTGTTACACCGTATCCTACGAACGCATTCGATCACCGTAGCTTCTCTTGTTAGCGCACCGATGCAACGCTTAATGCAATAACTCACGCATTCCTTTAACCCTTTGAGGATGTTTACACATTTCGAACCACACGCTGTACACGTTGCACACCCAAGAGTACACCTATTTGAAAACGTCTCTGTAATCTGCGAGCTATCAATAAATATCTTATCACTAAACGTCAGTCTTTTTGTTCTTATTTTTGTATCTGCCTGCTTGAAGAGTTAAATTAAAATAGCTCCGTGTCAAATATTCCGCATGCCGTCCTCTGCTTTTAGTTGCTTTGCAAATATTTCACGTAGCTGGGGTTAAACGTGAGAGAATTGGATCTAAGTTCAGGATAAGCAGAGCCAGAATCAAAATAATTTTAAGTTGCTTCTGATATTGCCGACGATCCCTCATGACGTCCAAATGGAACATGTCATTCTTTAATATGACATCGTTGCTAGTTAATGCGCAGTGGGACGCTTAATTGTTCGATAATGAGCTCCTTCTGGCGGCCGTCCTTCCCGAAATCGCGGCTCGCGCGAGGACTATCTATGCGGCGGATATTTTGGAGCGACACGTTTTACCTGATCGCGTTAATTAACCTTGGCTACGACGCGCGCGGCGATTTTCCGATGGTTGACTTTAATCCCCGCGACATTGACTAAACGCGACCAGCTGATTGCGAATCGTGATTAACTGTTCCTCCGACCGCAATTGGCCGAAAGCCAATGAAGATTCATTGACGCGACGAGGCACCGCTGACGGTCGCACGATGCACACCATTGTCCGTCCCGTCGTGACGGGAAAGCTATCGCTTTTGCATCTGCCGCGTAAATCCTAATAAAGCGAGTTAGCATGCTGATAAGGGATACGAGGGAAGGGACGAAAATCGCAATGTCACTTCTTGTGTCACGAGAAAATAATCGTCAATCATCTTTTTCAGGTACCGTAAGGCAATGCGAAACGTTAGCTTGCAGCCTCTGTAATCCTTCATCGTTTCACTTGTCATCGTAGGCAGAGCTCGATTGTACGCTTTTGCGCCTAGCGTGCGTATCGTTTTGACGTGCTCACTTTGCCCGTAGACCTCTACGCCCGAAATCAGGAATGGCTTTTTGTGATTTTCGCGCTATCGATGCGCATCGAACAGTCACTCTAGGAGAGTAAATGATATTTCGTTGTTTTGCGATGCGTTGTTTAGTGCGATGTCAGCGGGTAATAAAAGCGCGGACGAGGTTGTGAACGATGTGCTGTTGGAGAAGCTCCGAGCTTACGCGGCTAAACCTCAGGAAGCGGGCGACGCGCTCAGGGCGATCGCGGCCAAGATTCACGTGCGTGTCACCTCATCAGGTACGCAACTCTACCGAAATCTCGCATCTCGCGACAGACGCGGTAACTTTGTATTTTAGAAGACGTTGCGCCGATCTTGTGCCAATTTAACCTTTCTTTATGGCATTTATCGGCGGTAACGAGTTTCTCGATTGTTTGCACGGTTCCTGAATAACATTTGGCCCTGCGCACAATGGAGGAATATTAGATATTAGGAATAGGAATTAAAATTTTAGAATCAGTTTCCTCAATAAATATTGAACGTAACGTACAATGGATATTAATAAGATATAAGACATTAATGTGTTATACAACATAACTTATTATTTATCTATAGTGTTCATTGAGGAAACTGATTCTAAAACTCTAATTCCTATTCCTAATATCTAATATTCCTCCATTGTGCGCAGGGCCTTTCACAGAACTTTGATGACTAGGGGCTACATGTATTTTATATATTTTTTATCTCTTTGTTTCGATTTTATCGCGAATTAGCAACGCCGCGCCGCGACAATTTCCCTTCTCATTAACGTTTTGTATCGCGTGTCGTCTCCATTAATGGTCCCGTACGATAAGCGATATTGCGCGCGAATCGCGATCGCGGCAATAAAGTTCTAAACGAATCGGGAGGTAGATTGGACACTCCAGGGAGAAATTCGTGCCGGTATATTATTACTCTCGGCGAGCACGAAATCACGGTGGAACTTGCGCGATTTATCATTCTCATGTGATTCCCCCGCAATGGATGGCGGAGGAAATCGTCCGTCACATTTTGCGCTATCGCATTATTATTATTGCATTTGCATTCGTGAAACTTGATAAAACGAACATGAGCCACACGAAATTTCTAGCATCGAGTATTCATGTTGAAGAGATCAGTGTGATCTAGACGCAAGTGTGTCATGAAGAAGATACGAGTGCAGCAATCGTACGTATGCGTTCTGGGTCGTAGCACTCTCGGCCAGTGGTATTACATTACAGAATTGTAATGTAAATTTAGATTATTTTCGAACAAGCGGACTTTATGCGGTTGTTTGTCCAGCCGAATTCCTATTTCCAATTTCCGATATAAACAATTTTAGATCTTTTAAATTTTTCTTTAACTCTTTAAGGCTTAGGCATCGATTCCGTTTGAATAAAATTTACGATCAACGATCACAATAGTGGCTTCTTTAGCGGGAACACCATTGTTTTACAAATTGAGATAGAGAATCTAGCTCCATATAAAACGAATCAAGAGTGTTATACCGATAAGAAACGCTACTTTATATTAATAAAATATTTGGGAAGAACTCAAAGTGAATGTGCATTATGTACATAATTAAGTATACTAGGCCTTAAAGGGTTAAGCATATTAATATTATTACTCAGTCTGATATTTATTATCTGCATTGTAATTATTTTAGAAACGCTCTTTTTATACCGTCGCGTATGATTATTGAATATTAATTCGTCAATCTGTACTGGTCCTTCGGACAATTGGCGAACAGGTGTGCAAACAGCAGTCTATCGCTACCGTGTGTTATTTTAGAATAGAAGAACCGCCTGTTAGCCGATTGCGCAATCACTTTCGGTAACACTGACGACAGACCCGTTGGCTGGCATCCAGAAAACTATGACTCCGAACGATACACGCTCGAATCGCGCTTGTGCGCCAATTTGATAAGGGCCTGGCAATCTTCCTGGTCGGTGTTCTCGCGAATCGCGGAATTTACTGCGCGGTTGAATTTCAGTTCGCGCGTTATACGCGATTTCGGTTAATCTACATCTGAAATTTTGCGACATAGTTGGATACCTTTAGGAGCTATTAAAATTTCGTTCTAGGTCACGTTTCACGTCACCGTAGTTATATCCGTTATCATGACATTAGAAGCGAAAACTCGTACGTAATTTGCATTATTTTTCACGAGCTACACTGCAGATAAATCGATGATATTTGCATCTGCGTTCGCCACTACGTGAATTTTTTATGAACGTTGTGACATTGATCTCAATACTGGCACTGTGTCAACTTTAACATAGGAACGTATCGTGCCAATGTACGGTATTCTTGATTTCTCAAAGAACTGTCGTACGTATGTTAAGGTCTATCTGACATTGGCAAGACACTAGTACGTCTGGCGCCACGAATAAATTGTGATTTACGAATTTGATTCAAACAAAAACAGAAGGTAAAACGGTTTATCGCTTCCCATGTATCTTCCAGATCGGCGGATACGCGAGCGTACGTTGGAAAAGCTCTGGCGCAAGAATACCGGTGCGATGGAATCGTTCATTATGACCCTGGAGGTGAATAATTTTTAATTAAAATAATACTTTGGGAAGTCTTCGTCACGTTATCTCTCCTTGCTCCGGTTAACTGTAACGTGTACAGCGTTTTATCGGCGCTACGGATAACCTACGATCGTTTCGCGTGTTAAGAGCAAACGAGATCGATACGCGTATGTGCGAGAGAGGGAGATATAATTACATGTGGGCTCACGACCATTCGACGGGCACATCATTGACGACTAAGAGTTTGAGTAACCGTGGTAATTAGTACTATCCGCGAAATATCGCGGCCGTATCACGCAACGCGCGTCCTGCATTGTCTACACGCTCGAGAAAGCCGCGAGGCTCGTAAATCTGAATATCCCGGTCTGTTCCGGGTCTCGACAAGTGTCGGAACGCTCACGTGAAATAATTGCTCGCGTATCACCCACGCGATTCTTTATAATTACTTTTTGCTGTAATTACTTTATCGCAGCAGTTTTTATTATTGTTATGTTATATAAATGGAAAACGGAGAGAAAATTAATTATTTCCGCACAATACAATTGGGAAGAATTAAAATTATTTAAAATTAAGGAAGAATTAAAATTATTCTTCGAAATTTCTTTTTAGAACTGCAAGGACCACGTTGCTAATTGCAGTATCGCCGGCATACTGCACGAATGTATATCGCCCCGAATGACAAAAGGCAAATCCAAGGACAGGGGGAGCAAGAATAGAAGTGCTACAAGTAATGACAATTATTTATTATAGAGAAACATGTTTTACTGAGAACGCAGATTTTGTCGAATTCGCAGATTTAATAGTGTTTATACTTTGGGATTGGAAGCACCTAATGTGCTCGTTCTTTAATAGGAACCAGTAGCCGAATGGCGGTCATTCAACTGATCAACTTAGGTATCACGCAAGTCCTAGTTAAACTTTTAATAAATCTGCAACACGCAGATACTATCACGAGCGAAGTGCTCACTCAAGACATCCTCTGGATATTGGGACAGGTGATTTTTAAAGACGATACATTGTAATAAACTTCTTTGAAATTTTATTTTGCAATTAGGAACGATTATTTTGCTGAGTTCACTGCTTCTGCATAGAATAGAAGGGAATACTTTTGACGCGTTATACATCTGCACAGCAGAACTTTTATCGATCGCACTGCGTATGTCTACGAAAATATTTTTCAATTTAAATTTTTCTGATATAAGATTTATATGATTTCAGCTATTTTTATCTTTACAATTTTATGTATTATACAACATTGCTTTTAAAATCTTTAATTTACGAAATAAGAATTTAAAATAAAATAAAGATGTAATTTTTTTAAATGTTTATATTCTGAGGAATATAAGTTGTTAAAATTATTTAGCGATTTTTTTAGGTAGCTCAGAGGGACCAGAAGTTCGTGTCAAAAATGAAACTGCTCAACTCCATAAAAGTGTTCCACGCGCTGTTAAAACAGCATTACAACAACAGTAAGACGTTATTGCCGCTGCTGTTGATCATCAAAACTCTTGCTAAAAACTGTAAGCAACTATTCCTTCGTATCTGACAATTTGCTTATGTAACTGAGGATGATGAAAGTATTACCTTTTCATTAGCTTTTTCCTTGCAAACGTTAGTAAAGGACGGTATCACGGGTACCTTGGAGAAAACGTTCATCAGTATCGGTTATACGCCACATTTGAAACTGAGGACATTGTTGGAGTGTTTCAAACATTTAACGACCAATAGTAAGTGTGTTTATACATAATATATGTTCCATTTTTCTTTATTAATTATTTTACCATTCCTGATATTTTACTACTAGAACTATGCTGTAACAAGTTCGTTAAGGCGGGGATGGTGCACCTATTAATGCGAATTTTCGAGAGGTGGGAGAGATTCGATGGGCAGATGCGCTTGAAGATTTGTAATTACGCCCTGAATACGCTTCAGCATCTCTGCGTAATAAGTAGGTTTACTTATTATAAACTTTGTAAAAAGTTCTCTGTAAAAAATGCCTCTCGGGTGTCTCTGGCAGATACTAATCGCTTATATTTATTATCCTTTGTTAATGTACTTTTAAAAGCCGCCAGCATCACGTGCGTTCTTTTTATCCATCATTCTAGAATCTGGAAGGAAGGCTATCAAATCGAACAATGGCCTACAACTATTATACCGGTTCTGCACTAGCTGCCCAGAGGACAAAGCTTATGATTGCCTGCTGTCGCGTATTTGCGGGATAATCAATCAGTGTCTGGAGAAGAAGGACTTACCGGTACCCGAAATGTCGCCCGCGAGGTGAATGAAACGTTCGAGGTCATTTCGACCAGTATACCGTATACTCGTGATAATCATAATACGCTTATTATATTTTGACGTGTTCACGAAGTGCCTTTCTCTACAAAGAGAATTACAAATACTACGGGCTGATCGTTCCGCTTTTTAGTGTCACTACCGGGATCAAGTATCATGTATGAAGGCGAATAAATATAGCAGATAAAAAATCTTTGTTATGCGATATTATCGGATTAATTAAAGACTAATGCATTGCTAATGGCGTGACGGTGTCTTATTTATGATCACGACTGTGCTCTAAATTTCCGATCGATTCTCTTTTTTTGCATGTAGATTCGTTCTACCCGAAGTGAATGTCAACAGAGCGAACAGTGCTGAAAGCGGTAGCGACATCGACAGCCAGGTGTGTACTTCTTCACGAAAGATCGAACCGACATAACTCACTATGATATTTGATGCGTTACGAAACCCGATTCAAATATACGTTAATAGTGTTATGCTTCTTCTTCTAACGATTTTCGCTTTTTACATACAAAATAGTATCCAAAGTAGTATCTAAAATATTTGTAGTGTCGAAACTTGTGCCGTTAAATGTTCATGCGACTCAAATATTGATTTTGTATAGGCGAACAGCGTAGCTTCGATCGGTAGATTGTACAGCGATCTCGATTCCGGCGATGACGAGGAGAGCCACGACTCCAGAGATACAATGGACAATGAGATTCACGTGGGCGATGAGGTGGACGAGAGCAAATTCTTCGCCGGGGTTTTCACCTCGCAGAGATCCGAGGAGGATCTTGCTGGGTAGGTGGAACATTATTTTTGTAGACGCGCATTGATATCAACTATAATTACCGTAAACATTTCTTTTTCCCATCAGATACCATACGTTCTTCAAGGAGTTGGGAAATATGTGGTCGCAACTACACATCATCGGATCGTCAAACGTCAAACTAATCGATCTTTGTTTGGCGGAGGACGATCAAATAAATTCGCCGATCGCGAAGGCGGGAAAGACGAAGACCTCGATCAAGGACTTTTCGAGATCTAACGGTACGGCGAAGGGTCAATTGGTGAACGGCACGCACAGTTTGAAGGTCCTAAAAGACGTGTCGGCGAACGTCACGGATCGGCACGCGTATTGCGCCGTGGCGAGCAAGGTGAGGAGTGTTATCGGCTTCGTCAAGGTCGCCTATCCGGACCTGATCGGCGGCGACGGTTTGGGGAAAGCCGAACCGCTTAATACTAAGGACAGGAAGGTTTGCCGCGCGAAACTGCTGACCTGCGTGGAACGTGGTCTCCACGCAGCTGCCACCATCCAGGAAGTTGTTTATGACCTTGACGTACTCGCGAATTCCGCCTCCCGGGGAACGTCAAGCGACGAGCGGCTGTTTGGCAACTGGGACGAGAAGAGGATCAGCAAGCGCAATTTGGACACGAAACGATTGCAATTCGAGTCCAGATTCGAAAGCGGCAATCTCAGGAAAGCTATTCAGGTACGGTCAGTCCGCTACTTGCGCTTTATATAATCGATTATGTTCATATTACGTAAAGCTAAGTGGTGACTTGGCACAGCAATTTCTACAAGCTATTCCGAGGATATATATAAATAAATTTCTTTTTGATTAAATCTCGTTACATTATTATTTTACATCTGTTTCCTTCTTAGATAGGTCCACGGGAATATGATCTCATCCTGACGCCGGACGTCAACAGCGGTTCCAGACATCAATGGTTCTATTTCGAGGTCTCCAGCATGGAGGCGAATGCACCGTATACGTTTAATATAATCAACTGCGAGAAGACGAACTCGCAGTTCAACTTTGGCATGAAACCGATACTGTTCAGCGTCATGGAGGCACAATGCGGTAGGCCAGGTTGGGTGAGGACCGGTGTCGACATTTGTTACTATCGGAATTGTTATCAACGGTCCACCAGAGGAAAAACATATTTTACGACGTCTTTCACGGTCACGTTTCCGCACGCTTACGATGTTTGTTATCTGGCGTATCATTTCCCGTACACGTACAGCCGGCTGATGACCAATATCTGGAAGTGGACGAAGACAGCCTCCGCGGCGAACGTGTACTTTCGCGCGGAGACGCTCTGCGAGACTTTAAACGGCAACGAGAATCCTGTGCTCACTATTACGTCACCGGATTCCAAGACCAATCCTATACATGTGAGAAATCTGTCAGATATATAAATCCTCGCATGATAATAAGTCGTTGAACACAGCAGATATTTAAAGCTAAGTATCATTCTCTTTCAGACACGAAAGATGATCTTTTTAACGTCCAGAGTACACCCCGGTGAAAGCAACGCCTCTTGGGTGATGCACGGAACGATGGAGGCTCTCTTAAGTGACAACGAGTACGCCAGCAGTTTACGTGACGATTATGTGTTCAAAATAATTCCTATGCTAAATATAGAAGGAGTCGTGAACGGCTGGTGAGTTAACGATTATGTATATTTTTACTGAACCGCTTTTTTATTGAACAAAAGCCGTGATGGAGACTTTTAACGTGCCTAGCTCTAGCATCTAAAACTTTCTAACTTTACGTTTAAGGATAGAATGATATAAGAAGGAACAGCGAATGGCAGACGCGTGATACCATAAGACTGTAGTTGTACCTTTATTAAAGTTCAGTTACACAAGTCGCACATTCGCGCCGTTGTACACAGAATTAATATGGAAGTGACTTACCGTAGGAGCTAGAGAGCAACGTTTGTCGTTGATGAAACTACGTACGCCAATTGTCATACGTCTGGATGACCGAAACATTTACGACTGACTCTCGGCGGTCTCTTCAACATCCATCATGCATCCCAAAATATTTCGGGAAGCGTTCGGCTGTCTAATGTTTCGTCTTGCAGACGTATAGATATGTTAACTATGATGATGATGATTACCACCTAATGAAGATATAAAACGCTGGCGGAAACTGGCGATCTAATTCAATTCATTGAATCTAATATTTTGGTTTTATTTTTTATTTTTCCTATTGTTCTAAATTTTCTTGTTAATGCTGAACATGAGAATTTAATGAGAATAAACAGAATAGAAATGAGGATTAAATGATGCGATGATAATGCGATAATCCGCCGGCGTCATTGATGATAGAAAATGAGAGCTGAGTAATCGAGTAAATGCCCTTGTGAAAAAATGTACAGCTTGTCGAGTAACGTCGGCAGGAGAATAAGTCGATTTGTCGATTGATACCACGGCTTTCTTTTTCGACACCTTTGAAAATAGCATTTCCGAGCCGCGGCGTTACTCATTCGCGTTCGTTCCAAGCACCGAGTAATCTTAACGGACGGTTCGAAATAATCATCTCTGCCTGCCGCCGACCGAGAAAGCTGATAATAGTGCCTCTCTGATCCAAAACTATCGAGCATTGTATCGGGTACGCCTTAAATTAGAGCTAAACGGCGAGCGGTGACAACGGTAGCGACCTGTCTGATCCGCGCAACGGCGACAGTTCGCTCGTGTCATATGTGCAAAACGCACTTTGATATACATATACATATACATATACCTAGTTTCTCAAGAATGTCGATCTGTATGTTTCTGTCACTTATAAAACGAAATAACGTGACGTTGCCTAGGAGAAAGTAAAGCGTTACTTGGACGGAGGGTCTAATACTTTGCCGTTGGTGCGCACTTTGATGTTGTACCTGTAGGCCGGTTCCGCCTCTGGCAGGATCGTGCTGCTGTCGTCGTCCTGGTCCTTCATCATCGCCGAGTCCGCCGACGACACCGCCATCTCCGGCTGATCGTTCGCGTAATCCTGCATGCTGTCGTACGGCCCAATCGTGTGGGCGTCCTCGAGACCGTTGTTCGGCAATTCAGTTTCCGCGGTTAGGTCGCCGTAGTCGGGGGACTCGCGATGCTCCATTTTCATCTCCGAGGAGAAGGAGGAGGAGGCGGAGGAGACGACGGGACGGGAGACCGACGGCCGCAGGACCTCGCGAGTCTCGAGACCGTCGAAAACGCTGTCCTTGCGCGCTTGAGACGCTACGGCGACGTGCCCGGTAAACAGGCTTGCGATGTCCGGGATATGCTCCGGTCTGATATCGTCCAGGTCGCCGACGGTGCGCTCGCGCTCATTACTATCGTCGAACAGCGACGTCGCCGACGCCGTCGTTCCCGTGTGTTGATACTGCTGCTGTTGATGCTGATTGCCAGATGCGGGAGCGGCCGTGGTGATTAGCCTGCTGACGACCGGGTCCTCTGATAGTATCTCGCTCGCGGACGTATCCGCTTCCAGTGGTATCGCCTCCTGCTCGTTCTCGTCGTCGGTATCCGGATGGTGATCGTCGATGTTGGTGCTGTCGGTTTCGTGATCACTTGCTTGGTCGTCGCTGGCTGGCGCCGAGGTGGTCGTGATGTAGGGCCTATGATTTCTGAAAAGACAAAGAGACTTGTTCAAGAGACGATTGTCGCCGTTGCTTTTTGATAGAAATTAAAATAATTTCTTGCGTATTGACAATATTTACAGTTTAATTAGCATCTTACGATTATTAGTGGCCTTAATTTAAGCGTATTAATAGCAGAGGAAAGCGTAGCTTCACCGTCAATGGATTAACGTTAATATTTGTATAGCAGTTATCTGCATATCGAGTGAAGCTATAGATGTGTATGTGTGTGTGTGTGTGTGTGTGTGTAAGTGTATCGTTTGTGAATATCGTGCGTCAAGAAGCGAGAGAATAATTGCGTTATTAAGAATAAGCTTTAAAGGCATTTGCCGGAATTCCGTATCGTGGCTGAGTTATTCTCATTCATCGACACTTCTATCCCAAAGCTATTAGCTATGCGAGGAAGATCTCGAAGAACTGGTTTAACACTAGCGAGTCAAGATCTAACGTCTCGATCATCGCAATAATCATTTCCCATTCTACCGCGAATTGCGGAAGAAAAAGCATTCTTCGTTTCAGGCTATTTCTATCTCTCGTTAGACTGCACGGAGGAAAAAGTTTGTTCCAGCGACGTCCGGTTATGAATATCATGTCATTTCGCGTCCTCGTAAACTTCGAGTACTCGTTGAAAAAAAGATTCAAGATTCTCTCTGCGAGATTGAGATTACAGTGACGCGTTGTCGACACGGGACATACTTACGAGTTGCGAATATATATATATATAATAATAAATTTTTATATGTCGCTAAGCCAACCATTCCGCTTACTTCAGTAGCAGGAGGGATAAACACGTTCAATTATCGCGATGTGCATTTGCATATCTTATCGCCAGAGGTTTATTTACTTTTTGTCCGTGCATAAGCGAGATTTGCTTAGAGTACATCGGAGTATTCCCGGAGACTCTCTTTTCCTTTCTCTCTTTCTCTTTCTCTCTCCTTCCTTTCGACTCGTGTATTTTTGTGACAAGTATTATCTCACCTCTTACCCCTGAGTCGCGGAGACTGGAATGCTGCCGTAGTTGTAGTAGTAGCATCTTGTTTGCTCGCAGATAAAGTCCTTCACGAGGGTGCAATCCTGCGCCTCCCAGGCTAACGTAGGCGCTACCATCGCGACGCATCCGTCCGCGCTGCCGCTGTCGCCACTGAAATCGAGAAACTCGCGTTTTGGAATTTAAACAAGAATACCTGTTTTGTTGTTAGCTATTCCACGCACGAGTTTCCGGGTATTAGAATTGCGGAAGGGAGTGGCTGATAACCGCGTTGCTCGTAACAACTACGGCTGACTACGCGATTCTTCGTAAAAAATGATAAAAAAGATATTGGCTCTTTGAAACTGAATAACGTTATTCAGCATTTTTAAGGTTTAGCGGAAATGTAAATATTTTATTAATTCTTAGCCAATGCCCAATTAATATCTCCCGATTTAATTGACATTTTTTACTAATTAATAAAATGCACAGTTTAATTAAAGACATTACCTTTCGCGTGCCACCCTTTGGGGTTCCGTGCCGGGTGGTACATCGGCAGGTCTGTTGCCAGGTCGCTTCAGCATGTAGTCGAAGGTAACGTTAAACGGCAGTCCCGTGCTCATCCACAAAAACATATCCGTGCCTAGCTTGTTACCGGAGGTCCAAAAGTCGTATTTCGTGTAACCGGCGTTCTTCAGGTATTGCGTCATCGTGTCGGCCTTCTCTTTCGTTTCGAAAGATGCCAACTGGAGGCCCAGCGAGCGGCAATATTGATACGCCAGGAAGTAATTCAGTTCTGGACTGTAGGGATTCATTCGTGACACGAAGTACTGTATGCCATCCAGCTGGATCGTTGTGATCCTCTGGGCTGTGAACGAAACATTTTACATTTCTCTTTAATACCGCCAAAATCTGCATGATGCGTTTGCATCATGTCTTATTTTAAACCACGTTAAAAGTGTGTTATAAACACACTCAATTGCAGCGCGTGTGCGAAATTAGGGCAAATTAGTTGATACTATTCTCGCGATAATTCGACGGTATGTATGTATGCTTGGCTATCAAATTAATGCACACAACAATTATATTCATTAAAGAATTATTGATTTTATAGTAAAATATACTAATTCAGTCTTTTTTTATAATATTGAGATTATTTTTTTATTCTTATATTATTTTTTTTCTGTAATTTTAAGAGAAAAAGATTTTCAGTTTAATCGATTATATTTTATTAAAAAAGATATTTTTAGAGCGACTTATAATTTATCGAAACATGTCTGTCGTTGAGTTCCGACAAAGCCGCAAATGGCAGTAGAGACGCGAGAGAATGCGTTCAGTGAATATTAATGTAGTATTCCATTTTAGTATCGCAGTGCTCGAAGCTCGCGATCGAAAACCGTTACTACTATTAAAAACGTCTATACGTCTTTTCAATACTACGAAATAAGATCGTTAATGTGGGAACAGTGGCATTAAAGTCATTTTAACTTAGAAACGTTTTAGATAGCTTATAAGCGATAATAATCTTCATAATTTAACCACGATAAATATTCCGATCAGAAAGTAGCTCAGAAAATAGTCATTTAAATTTATACGCTAAGATGCGTCATTTTCATCGCATTATACGCGATACAATAGTGATACAAGACGTAGCAAGAGGAACGAAATTGAAGCGACTATTCCAGCGTTGTTCGCTTCATAATACGATTTTAATTTCACTCTAAATGCGTACTCTGACGCGACGCGTTTTTAGCCGGCTTCACAATGACTCGAAGCTTTACGACAAGGACAGTGTTCACACGATACATCAAGTTGCGGGTTCATTGAACCGCGACGGCTATTTGGTTAACTGTACTTATGAATTATGACGCGCCGAGACCCCCGAATAGCCCCTAGGTGAACGAGTGTCGCAACTGATGCGAGTCCCTCTCATTGTTTCTAGTCGCGATTGTGCTCTCTCCTCTGTACTACACGTTTGCAGATGCGAAGACTGACAATAGTAAGAAAAATGTATGCCATCGATTTATAGTTTATCGAAACATGTCTGTCGTTGAGTTCCGACAAAGCCGCAAATGGCAGTAGAGACGCGAGAGAATGCGTTCAGTGAATATTAATGTAGTATTCCATTTTAGTATCGCAATGCTCGAAGCTTGATTGTTCAAGTTTTAAATCTAAATATATTTTAAGAGACAGACAGAGAAATGCGACAGGTACCAAAACATCTGGTAATTATATGTTTGAGATGAGTGAGTCGAGATATTTCTTGGTACTCTTACGTAAGAGAGTTATGAAACAAAAGGAGGCTTTGGTGCGAGAAGAGAACAAGTTCATCCTGTCATATAATCATAATCACGAAATTTAAAAAACTCGATGATTAACGAGATTGAGATAAAAGATCAAAAGGCCAAACGCAGGTGGAAACACGATGTGAGAAGACAGATATACAATGCGAAATTGTTGCTTGTTCAATTTTTCAAGAAGACAAGAAGTTCGAAATTTCTTTGTTAGGCCACCCTGAAAAATCTCGGTGGGATCGAAGCGAATCGATCCAGATTTCCATTCCCAAGAGGGACCAATTTCGCTAGTACGCGGACCGTATCGTTATACAACGGGCGGCGAAGCAAGACGAACGGTGTGAGATATCCGTTCGGCAGGTTGGCAGAAGTCTAGTCACGGTTCTGGATACTTCGTAAAGGCGCATCCGGAGCAAAAACGTTCCGGATCGTGAAGTTGGACGTGCAGGTGGTGGTAAATGACCCGAAGGCCTTGAGACGTCTGCCGCCGGTGTGTGCGCGCGCGAAAGAAGAGACGACTAGCCGCTTTAACTACAGCTTCGTTCACGTAATGCGTTCCCGCCGTTCCACTAATGATACTCGACGAGATTCCCAGTCCAGGGAACGAGTCCACATACGCGAACGGCGCTCGAACCTCCATAAACGGTCTCGGCAAACCTTCATCCACGTGTGTAATCTCTTTCCCCCTATTTTTAATGACTGCAAATAGCGAGCCTTTGAATACCTTTCGTGCGCAGGGTCGTCTCTTCGTAGGATGTAATACCACTTTTACTTGCGGAGATCCCGATATGAATCCTACGTAAATATCGTAAAATTTATCCCTTTCGGTGTGTAAATATTTTGTTAAAAAAGGATGACAGATTTTATAATTTTACTTATTATCGTTTGGTTTTCACAGTGCAAAGATATTTTTCTGTCAATTTCAATGATTTTTATATAGAGTCTAAGTATTGCATTATAACGGATCGAATTTTGAAAGAATAGAAACTCTCTAAAGAGACGCGATATAGCCGGTGCATTATGTTACTTGCGTGTTCTACCATCGGTTGTTTCCGGTCTCAACTTTGAATATGCTGACAGTTGGTGCAGGGGTTTTTTTAATGATAGGAAAGTGCGTGCCTTAGAAACGTCGAGTATAATATAGAAAAGTTTTGAAATACAAAAATGTATTTAATGAGGGGGTAATATGAAAGCAATTGATTAGAAATAGATAGAATTCGGAAATTAGAAATCTCAAATATAACAAATGAGTATATATATATATTTGCAGTTGATCCAGAGAAATGTATATATATATTAAATATGTAATATATAAGAATACATTTGTAAAAAAGAATATTTATATATATATATAAAAAAATATATTGCTAAATCTTCTTCACATAATATCTATAATAAACTTCTTAAATGAAACTGCTTAATGAAGTAAATAAAATAATTAAACAATATAATTTATTCAAATATTCAGAATTTTCTCGATTTTTCTGTTTCACCCCTTTGGTAATTTTGAAATGTTCTTCAGTGTCAAGATAAATGATTATATCGTTTTTACGAATAACACTGCGCGTTACGTGGACGATCAGAAGACCGTGCAAGAGATGCCGATGATCGAGCGGAAGAGTGTATCCAACATGCCCATGATGAAGTCAAGAGAACAATCATTTCATAATAATGAAGACGTCACCGCGGGTGTTAAAACGAGCACGAACGAGCCAGCATTGTGTCGTGGTGTAAAAGGGTACTAACCTGAGGCGAAGGCCGCGACGACGAAGAGCAACAGGATGATCTTCATGTTAGCGTGCCGATTACTGTGTTGCGGCGATCAAGCAGTCAGTCGTTTCCGTTTCCGACTCTCGTCTTCTCTCTCTCTCTCTCTCTCTCTCTCTCTCTTTCTCTCTGAATACACCGGATGTTAGTGTTAGGGTCGCGTTCTCGGACTGGCCTCGCGCTGCGCCGTGGGCCCCCTTAAGAGTCTTCTGCCCGGATCCCAGAGGAGGGGGTCGTTGAAGATGATTCACTGGCTAACCTAGAGCAGGAGCCCAATGCACGAAGGGGACGGCGGCGGCGGCGGTGACGGCGACGAAGACGACAATGATGACGATGACATGGAGACGAATCGAAAAGTAATCGAGCCGCGTTGCAAAAAAATCACAGGTGACAAAATCGAAGGAAGGAGACACACAATGGGTGTTCAGACTGAACAACGTAGAGGCATGCCCTGCGATCGATAACGCCACGCTTGATTTGACACGGATCGCCCTCTCCTCCCTCCACCCTTGACTGCGAAGATGATGTGCAAAATCGAGGATATATATTAGAGTCCGAAGAGATGCCTTTCTTCTCTCGGCCGTAAGGTGTTTCGAGAGGGGTAACCGTGGACGTTTAACGGCAGAAATTCTTCTCGACAAGTGAAAAGACATATTCTTGGACACTTGACACATCGTTTTTAACGATTAGATTTAGATAACTTCAATGATCGTCCTACAAATAATTTTATTCTTGCTACATGAACGTACCGAGCAACATACGTATGTACCTCCGTGTCGGATAATAAGTTAATCAACTTCGATCGATCATCGGTCGTTAAAGCAAATAGTTATTTTTGCAACAAGAATAGCGGCCGCTCCAGTTGTCGAAGGAGCAGCCGCTCGTCAGGCGTGTGCATACTCTCTCGTTGGCGCGATTGTAAATTAGCGCACAACGTGTGATTACGTCGGGTTAATTATATTAACTAGCAAAGTCGTCGTATGAGTAATGTTTGCTCGGCGAAGAGGTATAATCCATTTGTAAGCTGTGTATCGCGCGGACGTGAAATAATGGAAGGGCGAGTAATAGCAAGAACGTTGTTATCCCCGTATCGATCAACGTAGCATTTACGTTAATCCCATTAATAACATCCGTGCGATCGCGAGCGCGCGCGCGCGCGCGCTTACTTTGTTCCCGACACCGTAAATCCTCCTTCGTCGTAACGCCGTCGCTTCTTTCGCTCGCGGTACGGAATTTTACTTTGCCGCGGTCTTCACGGTTCTCCGTGGATTTGTATCGACGGCGAGCAGCAAAAAGACGCCGGTTTCAAGGCAGACTTCATTTCTGAACGCCTCCTCGGAGGCATCCTCTCGTACGCCCCGATATCATCTATCCCTAAAAATCCGTCTCACTTCATTCGTCAGCGAAACGACACGCACGATCGTGCCGCTCAAATCCAACTCTAATTGCAACAAATCGCCTGCCTCCGAGAAGGAAATCTGTAAATTATACCTTCGATCTGCGGAAGGCCGACTCGCTGAACCATTGGTACCTGGGATACCTGGACCCCGAAGTTTTGAGCGAATAAACGGATGCGAGTGCTGGACTCGATTATTAATACCTACGTGACGAAGTCTCATTCAAGTACTCAACAAAATATCGGTCTATCTAATAATACGCGTGAATCTCGCTCGACAGAATCAAAGCGAGAGATCACGCATGCTTCACCGCCGTGAGGAAGACGGCGATGGTTTCAGCTTCCTTCGCGTCCTTTGGCGCCGTCTTCTTCTTGCGGCGCTTCTTCCCGCGCTCGGGAACTTCTCTCGAAGCGCATCGTCATCGCAAGACCCGGTGGAATTCTGGCTCACCGACTCACGAGCGGACACATGCACGCACGCATGCACGCACGCACGCAGATATCGCGGTGCGGCGCGTGCGAGGACTACCGGGCGCGTCTCAATTAAGCTTTCGCGTGATTAATGACATGAGATCGTATCATGGAACGTGTCACCCCGTCCCCCGTGGACGGGGCGTATTAACGAGTTATCGCATTCCTCATATGTCATACGTTTCATTTGCGTACGGCGTTTCGTCGATCGATCAGTGAGAAGCGTATTTTTCGCGAGCTGTCGCCTCGAGCTACTTTGCAATCTTAATGTGCGCGAGATGTCGAAGCTTTATCGGAATCGCCGCGTCAGATATTTTTTTCGATAGTTGAAGTGCTTCAAAAATGTTTTATTTTCGCTGAGCCTTTATAGCATAGCCTGTCGACAGAATTCTCTAAACTTGAAGTCTCTTGTGCGACCGTAAGATTTGTTATTGGAAATCTGAAGTTTATCTTGACGTCGGCCATTTGGCAAAGTGTTATTCGTTTATAAATTAGCAGCGTTTTATTTTCTGTTTTTTGTTCCAATTCGTTTATTTAACGTACGTATTCTCTTGATGGCATTCATTCGCGACGAAGGTTCCTTCATCTTCGCCGATGAAAGACGAGAAAGACGAAACCTTTAAATATTTGATAAAATAATTTAAATGTATGCTTTATTTGTTCCGCTATGATTTGCTATGGACAAATGTTTCCCAAGAGTAAACTATTAATAGCGCAAACATTTCGACGTGCTTAAATGAAGCTGTAACGCCGGTATCGGAATGTATTGGCGCAGATCTGTATCGATAACGCGGGTCACAAAAAAGCTCGCGCTTCAAGGTAGGCTTCATTTCTGACCATGTGTTCCCGTCCGATCCGAGAGATCGATCCACCTGCTCTCGGGATATATCGCGAGCGAATATCGGCTCACCCAGTCGTTCGATCACAATATCGGAACCGGTACGAGAGGAACCGGCGCGGCGCGTCGCTCTACGTACTCCAGAAAACGCGGTCCATCCCCCTCGTGTCTCATCCCCCTCGCCGCCGTCCGTATACGGTATTATCTCTCTCGCGAAGATTCTGCCTGGTGGCGGAATCGCCGGATCAATGATCAGATACGCGACGTGTTATTTCTGGTACGCGGCGCGCTGTGCGGGCGATCGTGAGCAAAAAGGACTTTGCGTGACATCCAAGACCTACCGCACAACGGAAACCGCGTCTCTCTATCTATGTCTCTCTTTCTTTCTCTTTCTCTCTCTCTCTCTTCCTCTCTCTGACTCCGCTTGTTGTAGCTCCTCCACGGGAGGATGCCGTGCCGCGAGCTTAATGACAGGGTAGCGCGCCGTGACGGTTTCCTTCGTGGACCACGATTCAGGAATGCAAATGAATCGGCCGGAGTGGCGCGCGGCCCGAGAAGCGTTTCGCGGTCGCCGCATCGCGGCTACTTCATTAAACGTGTTTGATACAGGACGCGATGTGGATCTTATCAACGGAGAAGGGGACATTTTTAGGGAGATTCGACATCCTCTGTCGACCGAGGAAGATTCATCGCTTTCGTATTCATATTACCGGTGATACATCTTCCTTTTTAATGCTGAGATAAAGCATTACAGTAAAATCAATCGGTTCTAGCGCTTGCAGACTCGCCTAAGAGAAACAGGATATTCGGCTGCGGTGAACTTCTTCAGATTTCTGTGCATATCAAGCGCACCGTGAATGCCCGAGCTTGTACCTCGTGGCGCAAGTCACGTTCCGCCGGTTCCTTGGTATAGGTCAGTTTAACAGGTTGGGTTCCCATCGTGGCATTCCCGTGGGAATGCATCGCATCCGCTCAAGTGCACTTAGGTCCGACGATGCTTACGGGGTTCTCTTTTCTATGTGGTGGTGGGTGAGACGAAAGCAGAAGCTCGGTGTACTGGATAAACAAGCGATTCTCCAGCGGCACTACCACCATCGCATCACCGTCGTCGTCGTTGTCTCCTCGTTCTTCCGTTCTCCCTTACCATTACTTTTCTCTCTCGCTTCGTTTTCTTCTTCGTCGTCGTCGTCTTCTTCTTCTTCTTCTTCGTCTTCTTCTCCTTCTTCTTCCTCCCCCCTTTCGCTTGATCCGCTCCATGCGAGGGAGACGCTAGGAACAACTTCTCACAGCCGCGCCAAGGGACTTGGTCTTTTTTTGCTAAAACAAAAGCGAAGACGGGGGTACGCCGCGGCGGCCAGCGACGGCCAACGGCGGTCAGCGGCGACCATCGTCGGCCGCGCGACGAAGAGGAAGAAGAGAAGAAGGTGGCTGTGGAGCAGGAGAGACGAGGGGAGGATGCCACAGGGGGATTCTTGCCGAGGTCTATTTCAGGCCCTGCCAGCAATCGCTATGTAAGGCCCTCTTCTTTCCTTCCCTCGCTCGCATCTCTTCTCGTCTTTTTCCCATCCAGACCCCTCCTCCCCCGTTACTCTTACCGGTACCCCCTTCGTCTCTGCCCCGTGCGCGCCACTCTTCCTCTCCTTTTTTCTGTGTGTACGGAACTCTCGGTTTTAGCTCGCGAACAGCCTCGGACCGAGACGATCGGAGGAGCCATACTGCCCCGAAGGCTTCGACGGCGTTCGCTCCTCCATTTTGATACCTCTAGGACAGTGATCCTCATGCGGCATTTCGCGTTTGATCGAGAGAGCGTGAGGTGTTTTAATATATCTGAAAGTTATCTCCGCGATAAGGGATGAATGCCAGACAAATTCCAGGCAATAAGCCAGGTAGCAGCTTTCAAAACGATATCTCTTCCAACGAATTGGAAGAGAGGTCGATTTCATTATATTTTACATAATTCATCATATACTAATTTATAAAAATTTGCGATAACTTTGTAAATGTCGTTTTTCGCAAATGGGGCTAGATATATATCTTTCATATCATTCCGTATTCGATTCTCAAGAATCGTAAAGCAACATCGAGGAAGATGAGGACTGAAGGAAAGGAATCGCTTCGACAGTCGGATAGGGTACCAAAAAACATAACTATTTATAGAATTCAGTTCTATCCCGAAAGAATCTCTAATTATAAGTGTGTGCAGGAGTGGTCGAGCGACTTCATAGTACGAAAGGGCCGCACGACCTTGCACACTTTTTTATGGTTCACTCTTTGGGAGCCATAATTCAGTTAGTACCAGAACAGCTTATGGATTTGCTCTTTTCTTTGGAGAGTCTTAAAACAGTGATTCTCACCTGAACTTTGGTCCTTCAAGTACTTTTACGATGTGACATAGCCTCTTTATCCGAGTAAAACTATTCAGGAAGATTTATATAATATCGATATTATCTATTTGCCGGGAATGATTATAATAATATTTAAGAGCTTTTAATTTTTTACCACAAAAGCATCATCTTTTATTATAATATTGATCCCTTTCTATTTAACAAGATTAGCAAGCATCTTTGACAATTTATTTTTGTTTGCTTCAAAATCTTATAAAATAGATACATTTCTTCTCTTATAAAAAATTGAAAAATTATTAAAAATTAAATGTTATGAGACGCACGTGATATATGTTATGATAAAATAATAAAATCTCGTATATAATAAATGCAGTTACAAAGTTTTGGATTTTTCTATTTTAAGATTTAATTAAACGCGCATGACAGGAGATCGCAACCGTGAAACAGCGTTTCGCGTCTCGTTTTTCCTTGCATAACTACATTGTTCGGATAATCAATCATTACGATGTAGAAGACGGGGGGTGGGCGGTACGAGGGCTCCAAGTTGAGAACATCGCCTTTGACTACCGATCTCTTCTCCGGAGCACGGTTCATCGATTACGTACCCGCGCATCTTATTATGTAGACGCTGTCTCGCTGGATATATATTTAGACAGTTCGTTTCTCGTGGGATATAATGAAATTATAGCAGCCGCGCGGAATGTGACGCGGCTGAAATCATGTGGAATCATGCGTGGAATACGTAATATTGCGGGCGCGATTGAACAATTATCGATGCGCCGATCTTCTTTCTTCTTTCTGTTCTTTTTATTCTCAATGCGAGACGAACATTGTGCCGCAATTAACGACGGAACACCCGAATGATCCGTAATAACGAGCCATGGTGCAAATCATTAGGAGCTGATCATCCCGCGTTGCCACGGTCGCTCTTTACTCACGCCCTTGTTGCGGTTACGTGCCTGGGGTTTGAGAGAGGACGACCTAGAACCTGAAACCGTGAACTCGCTTGCGATTACGGGGTCGAGGTGAAGAGGCTCGCCCTCCCAGAGGTTTTAACACGATCGGGCAGCTCGTTACGTACGAGCATAGCAGTGGGTTTTTTTTCCATGAAAAACGCTCTTCTACCCGAGTACGTATTCACGAGGTATTCAGGCGCTCTTATACCCACGTATGTAAAAATAATTTACACGCGGCAACGCGCGCCATTATCCTTACATATGCAGATTGGACGTACGCGACGCGACATACGCAACAAAGTGCCCTGGTAAGGCTCGATTAATACGAGATTTATTCCTATGTATTCAGACAATGCGCGGAATGAAATGTAATCTTGTTTTCAAACTGTCACATAATGATATAGCAATTTTGTATAAATTTTTATTTCGCGTTTCGTATCGTTAAAATTGGCTGGACTCACGTAGCTCGGGGGGGACCGCGTAGGTAGAACCGGTAAGAGCAGTGTAATTTTACGTATGGCAGTTCTTTCTGCTACCAAGCTGTTTTATCAGTGATCGTTTCGATAACAGTGCGACCGGAAATTGCATCGTCATAACACTCGGCTACTCTAAGAAAATTAATCAGTAGCAAAGAGAGAGGATCTCGTAGTCGTCGAAGGCATTTCGCATTGCCTCGGACGAGTGCAGTCGCTTCGGTCTCGCGTAATATCGCATCTCTCGAAGTAGAGAGACTGGCGAATAAGGAAGGCGAATAAAAGTGGCCGATATCGTAGAATCATTCGGTCCATAAATTTCTATTAAAACGATCGTGCTATCTGGTCGATCCATTTCTAGAGTAATTTATCGGAGGTTCCGTCATGAAAATCTCAGTCATTTGCGACGGATACTGTATGTATATTTATAATACCGTTTCTTATCGACATGTTAAGCTTTGGAAAACACTCTCGACGCTTCAAATCTCGCTCGCATTCGCAAAAACTCGCGAGGAAGCATTTTGTTCCTCGCGAGAGGAAATCGCGTCGGCGCGCGTTTTAACCGGAGACGAGCGTCTTCGAAGAAACGGTCGACGAGAATAAGGAAGAGAGAGAGAGAGAGGGAGAGAGAGAGAGAGAGAGAAAGAGAGAAAGGTAGAAGAAGCGAATGGATTTGCTCGCCCTTTGCCGCCCGTAGAAAAAGGGTCGACTCCGGCCGGAGACCTTGGGTCGGAAGAGGAATGCAAATCGAGACCGGTCACGAATATTCTAATGTGCAGTTAGTCCTTACACGACGATTGCGAGAGAATCGTCATTCGGCTTCTCCCATCGGGCGCAATAGCCACGATTGCATCCGGGGCGCGTGTTTGCGCGTTCAGAATGTTCACGACCCACGATTAGATGCTTCGCGTGCCTCCGAATAAGCTGGAACGCTGGAAATGACGATGTCGAATCTCGTTACGACCGACATATCGTATTCGCGATATTTTTAGTATCGCAGACAGGCAAACAGGTTGCCGTCCTTTCCCAATTAACGCTCGCAACGGTCTTTCAATGTTGCGTTGATTAGGCTAGATGTATCGGGGAATGACCGGCTAAGGAGGATCATTATAGATCGTTCAACCTCTTCGTTGAAAATGTTATCTTCGTGTATTTATCTTTTATCGAATTCGCAGTTTTTTTTAGACATTCTGCTGACTATTTTTGTATCATACAATTTAATATACAAACGTTCAGATAATGCGCTTTCGTCTTTAGCACTGTCGTAATATAAAGACATTTATGATATCTATAACGTATATCAGTGTGTTATGCACTTTTACGTGCGTAACGATGCTGGCGACGCGTTATGAAACGACGCTCCCGCGACAAGATCGCTCGTGAGAGCGCGAGATGAGACGTGGAAACGGAGTCGAGAAGGGAAAAACGTTCGCCGGCAGTTGCACGATCAAACCCCGGGATAACCCCGGAGAAAATGCTGCCAGGCCGCAGAAGAGGGGACGGAGATAGATGCGAGCGGACATGATGGTAGTAAAGTTCACGGAAGAAATACGGGATACGTAGAAGAAGGGCCCTAGGAGCACAGAAGTTCCTGAGGAGAGGATTTCGCTTTACGATCGCAAGAACGAACCGCGAGTCCTTGTTTCCGCTCGTCTCTTCTTCGATTTTGTTCCGACGGTTATTCCGAGAATTCTTGCGATCCGATATCTTACGGTCCCTTTTTTTGCGTGGTCGTTCTTTCTTGCCGCGCTATTTTTCTACGACTAGATTTATGCTTCGTTTACGCAGAGGTCGTAACGCGAGTGGATTTAAATAAGCGGAAAGGCAAAATCAGTAGAAGTCTAACAATAAGAAGAAGAAGTCTGGCCATCGATTATCATACTTCGGAGAATCTCGAGATTGGCGTTCGTATGCACAACCTGCGCTTATAATCAATCAAAGTGTACAAAGTATCGACAACTAAATCTTCGATCAATCAAATTTTCAATCGAATTGGACAGACTTGACGGTTTCAGTTGTACGAAGACTCGAGTGTCTGATCGTTTTTAAAATACTCGCGGGATCACGTAACGTACGAGCGGTATCCTTTGAACGTTTGACACGGAGCAAGTCCAAGACGAGCGGTCGGTTACGTGTAATTTGTACAGGATCTCTTCTCCACAGAGGTGAGAGAAGTTCGCAGTCAAGGCTCCCTCCTCGAAGTCATTGACATTGGCGGCCGACACGAAGAGACTGATGCTGCCCATTATATCGAACGGTTAATAAAACAGCGACACTCTCATTGTACAGTCATTCAATCATCGTTTCCAAACATGTGATTCACCGTCGTGAGTTCTTTCTACATTGGACTCGCATTATCTTCATGAATTTGAAAAAGATTTTAAGCGTTCGAAAATTGCTAAGCGATTACTAAGCGACTATATAGAAATTTAAATATAGATTTATTATTATCCAAATACGGCTTTACAAGACCTTATACGGGGCCACATATGCGGGCGATAACTTGTGCCTTCAGAATTTTGGTTTAATTTTAGTGAAAAGCCTGGTATCACGTGTTTCCTGAATTTAAATTTGGGAAAAGACAGCTTCCCACTTTCAGATCTTATCTCAGACCCTTAGACGGAACGGGGACCCGTTCGCAGATGCAATGCTCTCGCCCGTCAGATGTTGAATGTTCTTAATGGCATTACCTGACGAAGCGTTGCGCTTCTCCGCGCGATTTCGTTTCGGTGCGCGTCCTGAGACGCGCGCGGCGCAACCGCTTTTTTGGCGTTGCATGCGCATGATGAGATCTATTATCTCGAATGACTGTCCTCTTTCGCTGTTGGCTTCTGCGAACGTGGCGCGCCGGTGAACGTCCTCTCTCTCTCTCGGCAGGACACCATCAAGCGCACACCGTCAGCGGCATGGACGGCAGTGGTCACTCTCGCAATGTGCTCTCGCGTTCAAATTGCATTAGATATACGAGGGTGAGTCAATATTTATCCGCACTCTATTTTAAATTTATTATAACTACAATGGAGAACTTACAAATACATCATTTTTCCACACAATCCCCTTGCTTTTCAACGCACTTAGTCCAGCGTTGCATCAGAGTGTTTATACCTTCAGAAAAAAAGTTTTCGGTTTTGTTGTCAGCCACGCATGCACCATATCTTTTACGTGTTGATCCGAAGGAAACCGGCGACTTCTTACAATTACAGCTTCTTATAACATTAAAACCCCTTTCGACAATAAGCCTCGCTCTTTCAGATTACCATTCCTTTGGTCCACTAAGAAGTCGCCGGTTTCCTTCGGATTATGTGGAAAAATTATGTATTTGTAAGTTCTCCATTGTAGTTATAATAAATTGAAAAAATAGAGTGCGGATAAATATTGACTCACCCTCGTAAATAAATAAACCTCGCGCGCTGCTGTTAACAGAGATCAAAGATATCTGTCGAAAAATTTCTGAATCTTACAACGTTCTTTCGCGGAACTTCGGTGAAACGCGCCACAAGCATTCGCGCGCGACGTTACTTCACTTCGGCATACAGAGCTCGAAGAAAAGCTATCTACTTGATATTCGACGTGGTTCGAGATATTAGTGCGGGACGATGGGTACGTTCCCGGGCGACGTCAAAACGACAGCCATAATTCAAGCGTCTTCATCGGTTGTCACCTGCCGTGCCTCGCTATTAGCTATGCGCGACACGAAGGCGTCGCTTCCTCCGACTCGGTTTCCGGCCGCCGGAAACGTCCTTCTCATCGCGGCTGAATCCTTAAATGAAAATGATCTCTGGCGATGTCCCCTCCGCTTTTTGATCGCCGATCGCAAACGACACATCAAGACGAATCGTCGGGTGCGCCGTTGCGTAATCCATCGCAACGCGTACGTCATATACGTATACGCACATAGGTACGCACGTAGACGTGTTTGAAGGGAATTCTTCTGGCGAACGTTAGGAAATTGCCGGATGTATTTTATGTCGCGAATCTGAGCGAGCGTCTTAGAGAATTGGTTAATAAATAATGCTTGCAGATTACCTCTCTCGGAGAGACGCATAAATATTCCTGATATTCTCGCGCAGCGCAAACGCTCGAAGACATTAAAATTACCTCATTATGGAGTCGTTCGGAACCCATACGCTCCCCATCCACGGTGAATATTGAAGCCGTAAAAACGAGTAGGAAATATACGTCACATCGAAAAGAGCTAGCTCGGAATTTTCAGTCTCTCGAGATAGTTGACGATGTGACACGTTTACGATTGCCTGCGGGCAAGAGCGAGTGCGATTTTTAACAATTTCAGCGTTTTAACGATCACGACGTTCGTGATCGCAACATTCTGCCGCAACATTCTAAGTGTCCGGCTGGAACTGGTGTCCGGTTTCTTTTATGCAAGCGTCGATCCTTTTTCGTTGCTGTCTGTTTTTGAATCTGTACGACATGCTTTCGTTGTCGACAGCAATCGGTACGGTCTGACGAACGAGGACCTGAACCGACGCTGGAGCAATCCTAATCGAGTGTATCATCCGGTGATCTATCACACGAAGGGCCTGATGGAGTATTGCGCTAGGGTACTGCAGAGACCGCCTCACGTTTTCGTCGACTACCACGGCCATTCGCGGAGGAAGAACGTGTTTCTGTTCGGTTGTTCAAGGTCGGGTTCCTGGAGCGCCGCGGACAGGGCGAAACCGGACCAGCCGGTGCAGTATTTGGTAAGGGAATCGACGGAAGGGAATCGAGGCTAGGTAATATTTTTAGATCTCGTGCGGCATCATTTATCCTACGTTTACCTGCCACCGGGCCGGCCCGGCGGACGTTTATCACTTTCAGCGGCCGTCCTTTCAACGCGAACTTTCGATTTGCGCGAGCAATTACCTGCCGACAGCCTATTCATTTCGCGCGTCGCCTCGCCACGTTAATGTCATTAGTCAGGGCCGTTACCGAGAAAGTGCTTCGAGAAAGTGTTCTTCTTTTCGAACCACGGGACCTTGATTCTCGTCAAAGTCTCCGAATGCGATCTTGTAATCCTCGCGACTCTCTTTCTGTATCAGATGTTACCGCATCTCATGCAGAGGACCTCACCGGCTTTCGCTTTGCCGCTCTGCTCTTTCAAGGTCGAGAGGAACAAGGAATCCACTGCCAGGGTTGCTGTGTGGCGGCAGTTGGGCGTTCCGAGGTAAACGACGGCTATATCCTGGGCAGATTGGGATCTGGCTCGCAATAAGATTTCGTGTAGCAAGGTCGAGGTTACGCGTGTCTCGCGTGAAAAGATCTGTACTTTCGCAACTTAAATTGTACGCCATTTTGCAATTAAATATCAAAATTAACTCGGAGAAACATTTTTTTTTGCATTTATATTTATATCAATATTGCTGAGATATTGCGTCGTTATAATTGAAAAAGTACTATTTAACGTTTTTTTCGAACAGAAGTTACACGATGGAAAGCAGTTTTTGTGGATGCGATCAAGGCGTATTGGCGGGATTACATCTTGACACAGAGCACCTTAAAGCCATTGGAAGAGATTTCTGCCAAGCTTTATCTATGATGAAGGACGGCGGTGACGATTGGACCATCGGAAAGTATGTGCAAATATGTTATTATCAATCTATTCTTCACTCCTGTGAAGAATGGATTTGTAATATTTGTAAATTGACTTAAATATAAATTTGTTGAGATACGATTGATCGAAATAGAATATCTATTAAAAGAGAATTTGTAAAATATCAAGAAGGAAATGTACCTCCAGGAACTATATTTAATGGGCGAATCATTTTCGAAGAGAATAATTTTCTAAGTTTTAAATTTCTATGGGCTAGAATAAAAGATTCTACAGATTGATATGTTATTCAACATAGATCAACGGAGCAAGCCTGTTGCCCGAGAATGTGTGTCTTACGAAAGTCGCGGAAGATACCGAAGTGTATTCAAGATAAACACGCTATACATCATACTACGGCACTTTCTTAGCAAACGAGAGATAATTAAATAATTGCATTATAAGGCAAGATTTTTGTTGTGTGTGACTGTCCGTGTGCGCGTATTGTTAATTTAACACTTTCGCTAAATTGTTTTATATTATCAACGCATGTGTTACCCTTTCCCTCCTTATCGATCAAACTAACATGTTTCTGTAAACTAACGATAATAGCTAATAAGTGAAAAGAGCTGTCATTTGATTTATATACATCCATTACTCTTTCGACAGTTAATCGACAGTTCGCTTATTTAGTTTATCATTCAATATGTTTCTTGTTAATTGTGCCTGTTACTTCTTTTAGAATTTCCGTGGGGAAACATATTCCCGTGGAATCAGGATGCATGGACAACGACGTATCTTCCAGTAGCGAATCCAATGATTCCGATTTCGAGACTTTGGGGACTGCATCTTAGTCTCAGAGCAGCTATTTTAACAACGAAATTCATTACAAATATTTACTCTCCTGCACTTCCAAATTTAAAATTTAATACAAAAATTATTTCTATTCTGAATGATAGTATAGTACAAAGCAATACTTCACAAAGAGAAATATTTCAAATAATATTTATTTAAAACTGGTAACAAACATTTAAAGCTATTCTCTATGAAAATACTATCTACATATCGTAAAGTCTATTTGTACATATCTCGGAAATCAATACTTCGCAAATTAAGTTCTATAGTAAACGAGATTTTGTCCGCTATAGATTTAATATGTGAGAACGCTACTTAAGTTAGTATGGCCGCGTACGATTATTTAGTTCGGAAATAAAATTCTCGAAAGTTGATGATATTATAAAATCACCATCTAAGCAGTGATAAAACGGTGACATCTAGAAAGCTTTACATTTTTGGGAAATTTGAATCATCTCTAAAAGAAAGCAGATTCAGATAATACCAAAAATAAGGGAGCTATGTCATTCCCGAATAAGGTACCTCGCTCTATACTTTGTACGCGCATAACATATAATTATATAAATATAGGAAATAAAATATGGGAATTAATGAGTTGTGATTCCCTGTAAGTTTATGAGACCTCGCCCTAAAACTTTCTGAAGCGATTATTATGTTCAACGGGTTACTTTCAGTTTTCAATAAGATCTTTACATGCGTATCAACATAATGTTAATTGTAAGTTTTATAAACTTTGG
The DNA here is from genome assembly GCA_003063835.1 of Aphaenogaster floridana. NCBI lineage: Eukaryota > Metazoa > Arthropoda > Insecta > Hymenoptera > Formicidae > Aphaenogaster > Aphaenogaster floridana. The sequence goes on along the minus strand of NJRP01000037.1, from coordinate 574,239 downwards.
CTATTATTACGTTGCACGTTTTAATATAGATATTTTCAGAGCAGTAATGACACATGCCGTATAATAATCCGAACAATAATCGATGAAAGAATTTAGAAAATCAATAAATTGTTTTAGTAATCTTAAAAAATCAGTAAGCTAGTTTATAATAATATGTGGAATTCATAAAAAAATGTCCGAATAAATGGTCATCTGTATTACATGACATGCAATTTTGTAGCAACAATTAAATATAAATATAAAACGTTGCAACATATAGTCTTAATATAATGTCAGTGTTGAAATTTTGAAAGCAGAGAAAGTATTACAATCTGGCATTTTACATATCTCCATATTGCGGAATTCATGGTAATATTGCTTATATCACTTTTTAACGAAAGTGTTTCTTTATTACTCAAAGCAAATTTTTAATTGAAAAATCTAATTCTTGGTAGAAACACCTTGTGTCAATTAAGCGTAGTCAGTCATATGGTACATTCATATACATCATTTTAAGATTAAATAGTTGTCATCATAGAAATTCGACGATACGCACGTATCGCATGAATGTACTTCAAATCGCATCATCATTCTAAGGATTGGCAATGATTGTATTTCATTATAAATAATAAATATTTCTATAATACATAATTTTTTTGTAATAAAGGATTTTCAATGTTGCTACTCGCAGACTAAATTATTCATAATGGCAATATAGTTAAAAAAATTCGTCGTTTAAATTACGATATAAATTGTGCCCTATACAATGTTAATTGACTGAATCTAGATTATGTTGTACATGCAAAAAATTGCGCACTACGAATCAGTAAAGCAACGCTAAAAAGAGGATTCGTTAGTTTGTGATCACAGTTTTTTATGAGACTCTACCTAGATTTAAGCAGAAACATCGGAATGAACTTCGATAGCATTATTGTCTGTTTGACGCGTTAATAATGTACAATCATCGTATAATCCATCCTATTGAAAAACAGTCTATCGCCTTATTATACGTGTATAAAGCTGACGCAATCCAAATTTGTTTCATACACATTGCCAAGAAATCTTCATTGTTTCTATTGGTGTAAATGCGTATGTACACATTTAAAAGAAATTTAGAGTAAACCGAATGTGATTGTAGCCCTATTCCTATCATGCTAATTACTATTTCCAACGGTTCAAATAATTTTTGTTGATCGACGATTAATCTATCGTTGAATAATTCAACGTTAAACATTGGTATGCGCACATTTGCATTTACAAAAGAAAACCGAATGAAAAAGAAGTAGTAATACGAGAATATTCATCATTGGCTGAAATTGCATCTTATGGTGGAATATCAAACTTCCAATTCCTACGTTTGATTCGCACGGTTTACCTAAGCTAATCTTCTACAGAAGTGTGAATTTCGATAAGGTAACACAAGAGATTATAATGGATTATACCGATTTTCGCGCCGGTTCGACAGAACAATCAGGCCCGGTAATCGAGGACCTCACTCGATGCCGTGTAGCTTCTTGAGCTGCAACTTCATCTGCTCATAGGTCACCCACAGTACGATGTTCCAGGATACCAGGCGCGCGAAACTCGGCACGAAACCCTTGTAGAACGCAGACGGGCCTTCCTGGACGAAGGTCTTGATGGCACAATCTATCGCGCCCTTGTACTCGCCGGCAGCGCTGTTCATATAACGCGTCTTTATGACGTCTACGGGACTTGCCGCCATGGTGGTGCATAGTCCTGCGACCGTCGCGGCGGTCAAGTGACATGGTATCCCGTCGCGAAGATAGCCGCTAGCCAGGATGAGATCTTTGATGATATCGTAACAGACTATCTCCGCCACGTTCACGATAGCGTTCCGCGAGACGTTCGGCATGGTTCCTAGGTGCGACGAGATAGCGGTTTCGGATTACTTCTCATAATATTTTAAAAAATATCTTATTTCATTTCATCTACTGCTTGTGCAATTATTAAGAGAAAATTATATAAATAAAAAATTGTTAGAGCGTTCTATGGGAACGAAGACTTACCTTTCCAAAGACCTCTCGCGCCTTCCCTATTGGCGATACTCTTGTACGCCTGCAGAGTGGAGCTATACCTCACCGATGATCGCCCGTTATTTCCAGCCTGCATGCGGATCTTGACGACGTCAGTCGGCTGAGCGATCATCACCGCCAAAGCGCCCGTCGTGATTCCTGCGGAGACGCGTACGCCGATGTTCATACCGCTCTTACTGTTACCTGTTGAAATAAAAGCGCACGATGAAGGGCTACGGCGAATAGTTAAAAAATTAAGAAGCGAGATAAGATGGACGCGGATTGCGCGTCGGATCACTTTTTATTGCCTCATTTAATATTCACCGATTACGATCAATATCGGTTTTAATGAGATGTCTTTAGTATTCACAAGCGTTAGCAAGCTTCTCAGTCACTTTAATGTTAATTACGAACAATAAATCGTCGAGAATAAAATTGTCGAGAACGGATGATATCGCACCGCGAGCATTTCCGAAAATAAAAATGAACTCATTGATCAAATCAGGATATTAATAGTAAATCAAATAAATTTTGTGTAAAAATAGAAAAAAATAATACGATATATATATATATATATATATATATATATATCGGGATTCTATATTTTAAATTCGAGATTATAAATCATTCTGTCTCATTTTTCGACGGCGTTATCGATGCTCGTTTGCGTATGCCCAATTTACATACAAAATAGATTTAAATTATGACAGATTTATCTTCGATTAACATAAATTATATAATTTACATACAAAGTGAATCATCAACAGTATACACAAATGTGGAAATCCAGAACTGACCGCTACTTAAAATTAGAAGGAAAAACTCTTAGAATATGTATTATATTAGAGCAAACGTAACCCAGTGAGAAATGACTAATTGAAATTTATCGAGTCGACATTGAATCGACGTCGAAATCATCGAAATTACATCAAATTTGATGTAATTTCGATGATTTCGACGTCGATTCGATGTCGATCGATGAATCATTTCTCACTGGGAAACGATCCGCATGATTCTGCAAATTTATTTTTACACATGTATCTCAGAACTTTCGAAAGTAAAACTCACAAATAGATACTGAAAGTAACGATACCGAAAAACCATCGAAAAAGTAGGCATAACGATTGAATCACAAGACTACAAACATATTTGATTGAGCAAAACTTGGGAAAAGTCTCAGTCAAAGATGGATAGCTCGTTACATCCAAACAAATATATTTGCAACAAAAAGCTTTGCAGAAAAAAGATAACAGTTTGAATGCCATTTTGACGAATCGAAACTGCGAATGTTCGTGAAGTAAAATACATAAATATGTAATAGTCTCACGATTGTTCAATGCAGCGAGTAAGAGTTACAAGAAATGTTCGGATCCCCATCTTTGCTGTATGTTTAATTTTTTAGCTCTCCCATTTTCACCTTCTGACCGTTAACTTATCTTTCTTTCAATCTCCCTTTTGTCCTCTCTCAGCCTCGAAAACGACGGAGACGAGAACGAGGAAGAATGCACGTTTCAAGCATCCAAGCCGATCCCAGACGATCCAACCCGCGCGTGAAGCTTACGAGAGTTTTCGTCGTGATAAAGCGAGTGGCCGATATGATAATCCGCCGTGAACATGTATGTCTATACAGTGTTAGACACTCAGTGTTAGACATTCGGTTCAGTGTTTTTTAGCATCTAAGTTCTCCAATGTTCTAAAGTTATTAAGATGGCAAGAATTTAATATATATTTTGAAGAACGAATATATATATTTTGCATTTTTACAATTATATAATTCGCCATATTGTCTAACACTGATATGTACATGTATATATACGTGTGTCATGTATGACACATTACTAACGTGATGAAACGTGCGTTTTATTACATATAAGGCGTATGAATGTACATGTATGTTGTACACGTGTTAAAGAAATCGGTGAAATTGTAACGCGCGCGGCTACTCTCGTATATATATATCGCAGGAGATGTATTATCAAAAAGTTAGGAGTTTGTTGGATGTACCGTCGAAGATTCCAGCGTAGAGTGACTTCACGCTGTCGTAGAGGCCCAACCGTATGCTGGCGAAACACATCTGTCTCTGGAGTCCCGCGGATAGACCTCCGTACAGGCTCCTGTAACCACCCTCGCTCAAGCTCACCGCCCTCACAATTCAACTCCAAACTCATCTCCAGGGCATCTTTCTTTTACACATTTCTCTCTTTCTCTCTCTCTTGCTTTCTGTCTCATTTTAATATTACTTCGTGTCTCTTATTAATATTACTCGCCTTTTACGCAAATATTGCGCAACTTTTCTTTCTTTTTTTCTTCCCCTTTTCCCGCTATTTCATCCCGTTTTTCTTTTTGCTACAATAGATATCCTAGATACTGAATGCTTTAGCGAAAGTTAATGCTTTTCGTTCGTATATAAAGTGATTTGCAGTTCGGAGGTGCGCGAGAGAAAAGAGAAGTGGCTCGAGAGCCGAGAAATAACCAGGAGAGAGCGTGCATCATCGTCAGCTGGTCACGAATTTTAACGTAGTATCGCGATTTAAAACTCAAACAAGGAAAAAGGCACCGATGATCGGGAAAGTAAATCGTTGCTATATATAGACAATGTAAATGAATTAAAACCAAAAAGAGAAACTGAGAAAGAAAGGAGAGAAACTACATGAGAACTTAAGAGAAATGTATCACGGAGGGGAGATGAGAAGGATAAGTGGGTTGTCTTTCCAAATTTTATAAACAGCTTCATCGGAGAATGACGGAAGATATAGGAATAAATTTCGTGACATTTTATGCGGCATACAAAAAAAGTTTACACGAGGTATCACGTATCCGTTCGTATCAATCGTTCATCGCGGTTGAAATTTTTTTGCAGAAATTGATAAGGACAGCTTTATAAACATTCTGCATGAAGAAACAAAACAGAAAAGTTCGTCAATTTTCAAAAGATACGAAAGACAACCCGCGGATGTAAGATAAAAATGAAAATGAGAATAATTTGTAAAAATAATAAATGATAAGAAGAATCGATGGAAATGCCATCGACAAGGCTCGTTATGCTTATTTCGCTCTATATATTTCGACCTTCATTGGATATAATGCATCCTTGGAAGCTAGTTGCATTCTTCTACCTATCTTGTTTGCGTATAAATTGCTTTACGTGGGCGAGCACTTGTACATGGCATCCGATCGAAGGACGAAATCAAAATGATATTTATTCGGTGATTAATCGCAAGATTCTAGAAAAGTTTTCCAGAATAAACAATTTGTGCATGTGCCAGATATCGAGCGAAATCTCAATGAAAACATGATAAGCCGCGAACATTTTCTCATCGATCCTTTTTTTACCGATGAGAATGAAAAACATACAGTTAAATAAGTTAAGTTAATCGATATATGCCGTAATGTTTAAACAAGGCCATTCCATGTGACATGGTAAACATCTGTTGTAAACATGTAACGTTACGCAATAATCAGATCCATACAAGGAATATAAAACGAAATTTAAACAAGTACATTTTAATCAAACACATAATTTGTAATTATTTTATATATTAAAATTTTAAAGTTATATATTTAATATATAGATTGCATTCTAAATTAATTTTTAATAGACTTTCCTATATCCAGCATATTATTTTATATGTGTAATTCAATTAACAAGCAACAAAAAAATTGATCAACTCGATCTGGCACACGTCAAAATGAAAAAATTGGTTAATAATAATAGTTTATGTGTTACAAAAAGTATTGCATGTTATTATTTCAGACAGATCGATATAACGTGAAATAGTTACTGTATTGATGAACGATTGCTCTAAATATTTTTTATAAGCTTTAAATTGAATTATCGCTTTTGGGCAAGAGGAAACCCTGCACTTATTCCATATATATTACAATATTATGTACAAATATTAATAATGCAAAAAGAAGTTGTTCTACCTACCATCGTCTCTTAAAAATTATTATTAGGATAATGAACAACGTACCTTGCTCCTTCGTATCTGACAATGTTCGCGATGGTCTGGAACAATCCCGACTGGCTCGTTCTTACTGCAAGGACCGAGCCTTCTGCCGATGCCAGCAACAGGGCTTGGCCTTCTCCCGCGATCTTGAAAAAACACATTTCGATCGTGAGACAGTTCAATTTTCAGGAACGAGAAAATGCAACGAGATAATCACGCATTATCTCAGGGGATTTAAGTCAACAATTGTTCACGAATTATTTCGCTCACCTGCATCCTGACTTTGGCGGTGTCCAACGGAAAGGTGGCTAAATCGGCGATGCAGGCCGCGGTGCCCGCGGTAAGCAACTTCACGCCAAGTGAAAAGTCATCCGACATTCCCTGCTTCATGATTTTCGCTGTTCGATCACTCTTTTTCTCTTACAAGATCTTTCTCCCCCTTGTTATTGCTGATGTATGCTGTTAAAGGTGCGCGTGCGGATGCCTCGAGGATGGTGCAAAATTCTTTGATAAATTTCCAGCTAATTTCTCCCCGCGTGACAATGAAGATCTCTCGAGCTCGCTCGTTCCCTTCCAGCGGGATCCTTTTTTTAATTAAGCAAACGATCCTATGTACACTATATACAAAGTCCTACCAGAGGACAGGAACTTTTAGATGTTCATGAATCCTACTGGTGGTCTTAAACGTACGGTTCCCTGAAGTGATCGGGATACGCGTGGAGTCCTCCCGATCGTGAGCACTCGTGTTTGATTTCTTGATGGTGAACTTCTTTATACATACTATTCTCCTGCGAACAAACGATGCGAAAGAACGCCGTACAATATACTGGCACGAGAAACAATCGGCTCGATGCGAACGCGATCGACTGTCGCCGCTAAGCTGATAGCCGCTACTTTTATCCCATGAAAGAGTGGGTACCGTAGTGCGATTCCGTAAAATGAAACGGCTGATAAGCGCAAAAGTATACCGAGACGTAATCGCGCCGCGACCGAAGGTAGCGCGCTCAATTGCGCATTTATCAAAGATCAATGACCATTGAACGGAACGTCTCGCGACCATTGATCGGCGTCGAAAATCCACTCTCGCGTGAATGTATATCGTATTATCATCGCGAACTACGTACACGCGACGAGATCCTGAAATATCTGGATAAGGGCTATCGAGGCCATCGTAACGACGTACCGTAACGTTAATCGCGATTAACGGGCGATAGATCCGTCTTCGTCTGCTACCGCCGGTATCACGTGCCTCGCAATTACGTCGGCAACGGGTTTCCCACGATTGTGTTGTAGAAGCCACGTAATACCGCGTCGACCGTATCTTCGTTTCTGCCCCCCGAAAGAAGGAGTCTTGGCCACGGCACAGCCGGATACCGAAATAGAACGCCGAGGATGAGGAGAGAACTTTGGTCTGCTTGGTGATTTGCCAACGCCGAGGAGAGAGGCTCGGAAAGCGTCTTAATTCGTGATTAATGATTAACATCTCTTAAACGATACGCGTATTTCTTGTATATGTATGTATATGATACATATATATATTAATATATATACAGAGGCGTATCTACGGAAAGTAGCTCCTATGGCAAGCACTGAAATTGCGCCTCTGTTTATCTGACATACGTCTTTTAGATTTTACCATAATATCAGTACGAGTCAATTTCGTTAATCCTTTACTTAACATATTATGACACTGCATGAAACTTACATTTGTATCTTTTTTACTTTCACTGATAAAAATTGGTCTATAATGTGCTCAAGTCGGTTTTTTCTTTTTTTTTTTCTTTTTATAGCAGAGCAAAATCACATAGTCTGCCTTAACTCATGGAGACTCAAATATAAAAGTTTTAGTTTTAACTTGCTCATATCGTCTTCCCTTCAAATGACGCCCAGGGTACATGCCATACCTTAGATACGCATTTGCATATATATATATATGTGTGTGTTTCATCGTTTGTACTTCGGCATCGTTTGATGCGGCGTTACACAAAAAGCCGTCAAAGTAATTGGAGTCGCAATGCTAACGTATACTCATATCCACGTCGCGGTATAAATTGTTGATAAATATGGATAAGTAGACTAAATAAATGATGGGGTGAAGAGTAGGGTTCAAAGAACGCGACGTAGAGCAATCGACTTTGTCCGATCGTTTTGTTTTGTTAGAACGACGTCTATTGAATATCAATCGCGACTGGTTGATCCGTTATTGAACTTAAATGGGCAATTATACGACGAAATCAATGCATCGTGAGTATGCAGTATTCGCTGTACTCGGTCAATTGAGGAAACAGTCGCGTCAGCGAACTTCGAGCCTCCACAGTTTTTAAAAGGTAAACTCGAGAGAGATAATTGGCATCATTCGGCGAGCGGCGCTCTATTTCTTTCTTCGACTTCGTAAATGGGTTATATGGGCCACTTGATTGATCAAGTACTGTTAAAACGACCGTTTATGCAATGAACTGAAAGTTCCAGTACATAGTCCAACAATCATCTCGCGCTCACGCGTTTTGAAATTTACCAACACGAACCCATATCGCGCGAGAACGAACATCGTCAAGCTCGTAAAGAACGCAGTGCAAAGTCCACGTTTGAATTATTTTCGTCGCGTGACGAAGACGTCGCGTTGGAGCCGTGCCTCCGCAACGTCATACGCAACTGTCATTGCAAGTGATGGCAGAGTTTTATGTCGTTGAACTACGTTGGGCTCTAAAAATTTTTTATTTAATCTGGAGAAACGAATAAAATTTACGGAGACTGGGAATCATCTCATATTTCAAGATCGTCTATTTCTGCCATGATACTTAATTTTTGTATAATTTTATGTCGGCGGTATAAAGTAAATCGAATTAAACATTTCTTTTATTCTCTATAATTACATGTAAAGATTATTCTCTTTTAATTGCATATAAAGACTTAATCGTCCGGTTGTTGCTATCCTTTCAAAGAAATCAGGATAGCCTTCGAGAAACGCGGAATTCTTGCTGTATCCTTGTGCGAGAATACGCCGGTGCGAAACGAAAGGCTTGTATTGATTGTCTCTGTCGCGTTGACAGAAAAGCGCGGAATATATATATATACACACATATGAAAAAATGGCGAGATGTTATCAGCATTGTTCTCCAACATAAAATTCATCAAAATCATCATATTATATATAACAATACATAACAATTATAATATTAGGTGTACAAATAAGTTTCCGCCGTTTTTTATCAAAAATTGGGCATTTATTGTGAAAGAACGGAACCTTATGTTTTATTCGAAGTAAATGCAAGTTCTTCTTGCGTTTGGCACGAATCTTGATCCAATAATGCTTCCAATTCCGCGTCTTCGTACACTTTCGGCCTTCCGCTAAGTTTTTTGTCTTCGATGTCAGATTCACCGT